>OU898285.1:85447709-85618394 GCA_918026665.1 Diabrotica balteata | reverse complement strand
TTTACTCAGTTCTGATGTTACTAATATACCTACACCATTTTCGTGATGTGGGTCTTCTGTGTTGTTACCGGAATAATATAATATACTTCCGTCCTTTTTACATGATCCTGATTCTGACCATCTCATTTCGCTGATTCCCAGTAGGTCTATTTTCATTCTTTTCATTTCTTGAATTGGGTTGTCAAGTTTCCCCGACGCAAATAGACTTCTAACATTCCATGTGCACATTCTAATATTAGATTTCTTTATTTTTAGGATTTCTTCACGAGGTTCTTGCATGTTTACGACATGAGAGACAACGTGGTATAAATATTTTTCTTCTCTCCTGCTGAATCTTGACCTCCATGGTTAGTAACGGTTTGTAATTGCAGTGTCAATTCTATGGTGACTTTCCTGAAGGTGGTCTATGAGCCGTTAATGCAGTGGTTCCCCTTTGCCCTCTACATTCCTATACCGTTGACCATTAATTGTTGATTCATCCGCCTTCGGATGAAGATGAACGCTTTCGTTGGTTAGTAAGTGGGGGATTGCTTATACCCGCAATCACTCGAACGTCAGAGCTTCATTTGTTATCTAACAGAATGCACCGGATGACCATAATCAAGATCATCACGCATGCAGGTAAAGCTGACATTTGGATTGGAAAGACTATGCGTTGCGCATCACTATGTGTTGCATCCCATTGTGTGACATCTAATTTGCTCTAATGGGTTATTCCGCCCATACTTGCTGGACAGAGTTTCCTTAGTTTTCTCTTCACTTTCTCTTCACTATTTTAGAACTTTCTGCTCTAAACAAAGAATGGTGACCACCATTTCTTGAAATTTAGTGCCTACAATTTTAAAACTAAACTATACCCATTGATTATAAACCACCACCTTGATTGGGTGGTTAATAATCAATGCTATAACTATACAATGCAGGTAGTACACGCTGGTAATATTAAAAATGTTAAATTAAAATTAAAAATTTTGTATAGATCAAAAACGGTTTTAAATATATTTTTACAATTTAGCGACTTATTTACTATTTAAGAAAGTAAACTAATTTAGTTTTTCCTTTTATAGGCCAGTCTTTATCTTTTATGTTTTTCTGAAGATGCTTGCTGGTATTCTAATATTCATTATTGACTTAGAATTTAAGAAGGAAGCTTTAAGTGTAATAAAAGAAGTAACAACTATATTGAAGGACAGAGAATTGCTTGTTCTCTTTTTAACATGTGCAGTCTCAGGTAAAGTTTAAATATTTTTTTTTTTTGGCCTTAGGTTCAAGACCTATTTAACCAGACAATTGGTTGAATACATAAAAGCAATCTCCTACACTTCCTTTAAATTCATGACAATTTCCTAACAGTTCATTCATTCACTCAATTTCCTAACCTTCCCATTGAAAACACTATTGACTATACAAAAAGGATTGAACAGGAACACACGCTTCACGCTAAGGTGCCCTTCATAGCGAAAATAGGGCCTCTCGCATTCCCAGTCCTGTAGTCAGAGCATCTGGTGGCATTTGCCTTTTTGAGGAGAGGGATGAAGGTGGAAACTAGCCCATCTGTAGGAAATTCTGCAGTTTTATAGATTTGGTTCAGTAGAGTCCTTAGGAGTTTGAGTTGGTTCAAGTTCACGTTAACTGGTTTAGCATTAATTTTGACATTTGTAAACTTCTTTATTTACTATTAAAGCTACTCCGTTTTGTTTCTTGTTATATTATCACCACAGTAGTATATTGTGTGGTTTTTTTATTTCGAACTGCCCTAAATTGGGCCATCTATCTTCACTGCATCCAAGTATGTCAATGTTGAGTCTTCGCATTTCTTTACGTACATATATTGACTTGATGCATTGTGATTATACTAGGAAAAGTTAATTGGGGTGGTTTCCCGTTTTATTGATGAATTTTCTTTGGGAATGGATATGTGAGAGGATTTATTTGTTTTGGTAGGAATCTTGGGGTGGGGACATGACTTCCCCTGGCACGGATTGGGGGATAGCCATGGCTCGCGTGGGCAGGATTGCATACCTGTAGTAGATCTATCTCATACCGGGATCGTAGAAGAGTATCTACCCGCTACCACTAAAAATAAAACTATAAAGAAAAAATTGCGTTCTGCTAAATTTTAGCATCACCTTTCTCTTCCTTTCTTGCTCCCTGCCACAAGTATTCATTGTAAAATCGATTGAGGAAGTCTGTAGCCCTGTTCTCTATGGTTAGATTAGGTTAGTTTTAATATGAGTGGGACAACTCCACCTAAGAGGTTTATTGTAGCTCATGGAGCGAGTTTCAGGAACGCACCTCAACAAGTCATCTATTTTAAAATGTATAATATCTGTCTATATGAATGAGGCAGACAAAATTCAATTATTGAGAATTATTTTTGTATTATAAAGTAAAAAAATAAAATGATTTGTTTAATGTTTATTTTGAGAATCATTTCCGAAGTGGAAATGTAAACGTCAAATAAACGTATTTTCAACGAAATGTGATTAATTCCCATTAAAGATAGTAAATAATATAACTTTCGCTCCTAAACCTACATTGGCTTCATTTTGTCTCAACAAAAGCATGTTTTCCAGTAGTTTTGTTATTTGCATTTAAAACATCTACTTCAGTACTCTCTATCGTATTGTTAGTGTATACCATAATACTCGTATTATAACTTGTTATTGTAATTTTCAGGTGTTGTAGGAGGTTTCATTGAAAACTTTTTGTTTTGGTTTATGGATGACATGGAAGGAACAATTTTCATGATGGGCCTTACTGTAACTGCAAGTGGTATAGTTGGAATTCCAATAACCGTTATGTCAGAATCCATTATCAAAAAAGCGGGACAGGCAAATATTATTTTCATTATTGTCATAGTTTTCTGCTGCTTTAGCATACGTCTACTAGGTTATTCACTTATCTACGATAGTTGGTGGTGTCCGCCTTTGGAAACTTTGGAATCAATTACTTTTATGTTAATATCTGCGGTTACTATCACTTACGCTACAAAGTTATCGACAGTTAAAACCGACTTCATTATCCAAGGAGGATTACATTATGGATTTGGTAAGTGTAAGATATGACTTAAAATAAACATTAGATATCTTTAGTATAGCTGTTTATTCAAGAATACATAACACATGTGTATCAATAACTTCTAACCTAAGTGTTGCGGTTACCACTGACAGGCGCCTAGATGACAACTGTCCTAACAGGTAACTGTCATTACCATTACCTTCTAGGACTTCAGCCACCTTTACATATGGCATTTATATAACACATATTACATCTCATCTTTTTTACAAATTCAGTTTTAAAGGTGGTTTAACAACTCTACCTGATTTAGTTCTATAATTATCTGCTTGTTCAGTGACATTATTTTGTATGTCAGTAGAGGTAGGCAACTCTGCCTCTGTTGTCTGTGTTAAGGATGAGGGTTCTTGATCTAAATCTACATCACTTGTATTCATAAGTATTATAGTTGGTTGTGACTTAAATCTATTTAGAGATTCTCTAATATCTACTCTATTGCGACGGACAATATTATTATGCTCATCTCTCAAGATATAAGACCTTGGGGCTTCATGCTGCGATACTATTTGGGCTGGTTCCCACCTCTTTTGAAATTGATTGTACATAACAACATCTGTCTCAGGTTCTAACGACTCTAAATCCTTAACACCTTGGTTATAGTCTCTGACATACACATTTCTCCTTTTACTTAATTTTCCTTTCACATTTATGCATAAAGCTGGTTTTAACATATTTTGATCAATAGTTAATTTGGTTCTACAGTATCTACTCATTAAGAGCTGTGAAGGAGTATAACCAATGTGTTTAAGGGGTGAATTTCTATATTGTAATAATGCTGATTCAACATCAGACCTATCATCAATAGACTTTTTTACAATACTCTTAGCAATTGCTACACCTTTCTCAGCAAGCCCATTTGACCGCGGATAATTGGGACTTCTAAACTTAATTTGAAAATTCCATTCTGTAGCAAAGTTTTTAAAATGATAGCTATTGAAAGGAACATTATCACAGCATATATAAGCTGGTGAACCATGTATAGCAAGCATTGCCTTTAAAATTTTAATGACAGAAAAAACAGATTTGTCTTTTATAGAGTGAATCTCTATTCAGTTTGAAACAGAATCATAAGCTACTAGATAACTTGTACCATAACATGTGAAAATGTCAATGCCAATTCTTTCCCATGGATATTCTGGTAAAGGGTATGGACATAATGTTTCTCTTTGTTGCTTCGATCTAAATTTTTCACAAGATTTACATCTTTTTATATAAGTCTATATATCAGAGCTCATTCCTGGCCAGTAAAAAATTTGCCTGTCTCTAGCTTTTGATTTCTCAATGCTAATATGACCCTCATGCACCAGCCTTAACATTTCAGATCTTAAGCTTTTAGGAGCAACAATTTTATTCCCATAAAATAACAAGTTATCACAGACACATAAGTTGTCCCTGAGCTTAAAAAAATTATTAACTATCTGTGGAACATCACGCTTGTGTTCTGCAATTAACAATAACAGTTTGCAATTGCTCATCTTTTTGGGATTCTATTCTAAACTCTGATTTTCTAGTATCAGACATAGCAACATTATTTACTACAGCATGAACTGCAAACTGAAATTCAGCATCTGACTTCAGACCTCCTTTTTGTAAAAATGCCCGAGATAATGTATCTGCAATATACAGATACATTCTAGGTTTATATACTATATATTACAGTAAGTCCATACTGTTTTTGACTCCGCTAAATGAATGTGGTATTGAGTTGCGCATTGCAGGTTGAAATCCTAGTCCCCATAGTTAGGGCATACCCAATCAACTCATTTTCTAATTCCAAAGGAAGAATAGGTCGGCGGCTAATCGCGATATCGCGACGAGTTCTTCTTGAGTCTTGTCTGATTTCACATATCGTTTATCGTTCTAAGGTACCTTTTGGTACTCCAAAAACTTTTGAGGCCTTCAAATAGCCCATCTCTCTATGGGGTCCTAATTTGAGACACTCTCAAATTTGAAACCTACAGGTAAGTATCACAAATTAGGATTTTTCCGTTAAAAATAAAACGCATTTTTGTTGGTGTTGTATGCCACATAATTACCGTTTAATTTGCGTAAAATATATTAACTAATATTAAACTAACAAAAAAAAATAATTGGAGTAAATGTAATCATCTTACCTTGATGTATTGTAAGTTTTTGTAAATTCCGAAAAAAAATTGTGTAATGTGTAAATCAAATTAACGTCGAAAAAACAACAAAGGTCACTTCTAAACCCCAACTAAAGTTACGTCCCTGGATTATCCAATGTGTGACGACATATAGAAAGACTATATATACCAGTGTTTAATTAGATTAAGAGCTTTTTGTTTTGTAGTTGTTACCATACCTGTACGTTCTCAAAAATAAATTTTGTTACGAAAATAAAATTTTTTAAAAATCCGTTTTCGGTTTTGACTTTCGTAACTGTCGCAGTCAGTAGTATTTTTCAAAGTTTTAAAGTGTATTCAAGTTAGCGCCATTCGTAACTGGCGCAGTCATTCGGATTTTTCGAAGTTGTACAAGTGTTCGTGTTAGCCTTGCCGAATTTCGCGTACAATTTTTCTTTTTAAAGATTAACGGAAAAGATCCAGCTTTCGGGTACGGTAACAGCCAAACGTCCAGGGTGAGGAACAAGCATCGTCCACAACCTATTGGAGAAGCCAAGACCAGGGAGAAGGAACAAGCATCGTCCAGAATCCTATTGGTGCAGACGGAGGAACAAACATAGTCTGAAGTTTATAGAAAATGAAAATATTCATGTAAGTGTTTCCTATTTTACCAATATCCATATTTTTACGTATATATTATATATTTTTTGATTCACGGTGGAAGATATTTTAGATAATTTAGTAAACTTAACATTTAACGAAATGGCTCAGCCTAATTTTCAATTAATTAAATATCAAGCTGATAATATTCCTAATTTTGATGGCAATCCGAAACAATTAAATAGATTTATTAAATCATGTGAAAATTTCTTAAATAATCATAGTAATAGAGATGCAAATAATCCTATAAATGTTTGTCTATTTGATACTGTTTTAAGTAAATTAACTGACAGAGCAGCAGACCTTATTGCATCAAGAACAGAACTTGATTCTTGGGCAAAAGTTAAAGATTCTCTTATAGTAACATTTTCTGATCAGAGATCAATTGATTGTTTAGTACAAGATATAATTTCAATGAAACCAGAAAGAAATGAAAATGCACAAAATTTTGGTTTAAGAATCCAAGATGCTAGAAGCATTCTTTGTTCAAAAATTAATATGTCTAATGACCAATTAAATGTAAAAATATTAAAAATTCAACAATATGAAGATCTTTGTCTTAAAACTTTTATAAATGGCCTTAATTATCACATGCAGTTAGTAGTCAGATTAAAGAATCCTGATTCGATAGAGCAAGCAATGGCTTTCGCTAAAGAAGAAGAAAATTTTATTTCTTTCAAAAATCGAAGTAATAATACGAGACCCTCAAATTTTAATAATTCTCGATCCTATAATAATTCTAATAGAAATTCAAATATTAATTCCCAACACTCTTCATTTCCAAATAGAAATTTTTCTCGAAATCAGAATTTTTCTAATTATAATAATTTTCAAAATCGACATTCTTCCCAAAGTTCTAGTCAATACAGAAATAATAATTTTTTCCGAAATCCAAATAATAATTTTCAAAATCGTCCAAGTTTTTCGAACAATGGTTTTAATAATAATAATAGTAACCAATTTCCAAGACAATTTCCAAATATACCTAGATATCAGCCATCTATTCCTACCCAAAGTCAAAGCAGAAATTCAATGCGACCTGAGCCAATGGATACAAGTTCCAATAACTTTAGTTTACGAAGTAACTTTAGAAATGATAGACGTTCTCCAAATAATTTATTTCACCATAAAATAACGAGTAATAATGTAAGAGAAGGACATACTGATAATTTAGGATATAATGAAAGAATTTATGATAATTATGATGTAAGATGTAATAAAAATAGGAGAAGAAGATATAATGATAATAGAAGAATATATAATAATAATGAAAGAAGGTATAACGGGAATAAAAAAAGAATGTATAGAAGATATAATAACAATAAAAGAAGAATATATACAAGAGATAATGGAAGAAAAAGGTATAATGATGAAACATTTCCAGTTCACACTTCAAGAAACTCAGACTTAATCATAACGACGACGAAGAATACCAAGCCATAAGTAAATTGTGTTATGAACATACCGATATTTTTTATATAGACGGAACGCCCCTTAGTTTTACGAATGAAATAAAGCATAAAATAGATTTAGTTAATGATACTCCGGTTTACACAAGGAATTATAGATATCCGGAAGTTTATAAAAAAGAAGTTAGTAGACAAATAAATGATATGTTAAAAAATGGAATAATACAAGACTCAAATTCGCCTTTTAATTCACCCATCTGGGTAATAGAAAAGAAAATGGATGCAAGTAACCAAAAGAAATATAGAATAGTAATAGATTATCGCAAATTAAATGAAAATACCATAGAAAATAAATTTCCCTTGCCATTAATAGATAACATTCTAGATGGTCTAGGAAGAGCTCAATATTTTACTACGTTAGATTTAGCAAATGGTTTCCATCAGATCGAAATGGAACCAGCTGATGTACCAAAAACAGCATTTTCCACGGAGACAGGACATTATGAATTTTTACGTATGCCGTTTGGATTGAAAAATGCCCCAGCTACTTTTCAAAAAGTTATGAATAATGTATTAAGAGGATACCAGAATGAAATTTGCTATATATACTTAGATGATATAATTGTTTTTTCTTCATCATTGCAAGAACATGTTACAAGACTGAAATCAATTTTTGAAAGACTAAGAAAATCTAATTTAAAAATACAACTAGATAAATCAGAATTTTTACAAACAGAAGTGGCATATTTAGGTCATGTTATAACAAAAGAAGGAGTACGACCAAATCCAGATAAAATAAATGCAGTCAAAAACTTTCCTATTCCTACTACACAAAAAGAAATAAAGTCATTTTTAGGATTAGCGGGATATTACAGAAGATTTATCCAAGATTTCGCTAAAATAGCTAAACCATTAACAATGTGTCTAAAGAAACATGCAAAAGTAATACATACTCCAGAATTTAAGAAATCTTTTAATCATCTTAAAGAACTTTTAATTAATGCCCCTATTTTAAAATATCCAGATTTTTCAAAACCATTTATATTAACCACAGACGCTTCAAATATAGCCTTAGGTGCAATTTTATCACAAGGAAAAGTACCAAATGATTTACCCGTAGCGTATGCCTCAAGAACTCTTAATCAAACAGAACAAAAATATTCTACGATAGAAAAAGAACTTTTAGCAATTGTATGGGCTTGTAAAACATTTAGACCTTATTTATACGGCAGATCTTTTGAAATTTTATGCGACCATAGACCTCTTATATGGTTATTTAATTTAAAGGAACCCAACTCCAAATTATTAAGATGGAGATTAAAATAAGAAGAATTTAACTATACTATAAAATATAAACCTGGTAAAACGAATATTGCCGATTCTTTAAGTCGAATAAATATTAATGCAATTGAAACAGAATCAAATATAAATAATCCCGGTGACATAGATTTTGATATCGACCAATTTTTAGCTGAATTTAACCCAGACATAGTTGATGAAAATGTAATAAATGAAACTTTGCAAATTCTCGATAACAATGAGGTTACAGAAAACCCACTAGTAAATAAAATTATATCAACAGGAAATGAGAACAATGAAAACGTTGAGATAGATAACTCAGACACAGACACAGCTCATAGTGCTGAATCTTCAAATGAAAATAGGTTCTCATTGTTAGATGAAATAATAAACAATAAAGCGTATCAACTTATCGTTAAAAGAGCGCCTTTTGCAAATTATTTAAAACGCGAATGCGAGAATTTTGAAGGACATAAAATAATAAAAGCTACTATTTCAGCCGACGAAGAAAGTGTAACCCAATTCCTAAAAGAAAATGCTTGCAAAAATACTTTATACATTTATTTCTTATCTCAAGAATTACGACCAATATTTCAGAATGTATGGCGTAAATATTTTACAAAATTAAAATTGATTGAATGTACAAAATTAGTTACCAATGTATTACCAGAAGAAAGAAATCAACTAATAAAATATAAGCACGACGGAAAAACAAATCATCGAGGAATTTCAGAGACTCTTAGAGCTTTAAAACTAAATTACTACTGGAAATCAATGAAAAAGGACATAGAAAAATATATAAATGAATGTGAAATATGCCAGAGATCCAAATATAATAGAAATCCACATAAAGAACCTTTAATATTAACCCACACACCCTCCAAGCCTTTTGAGATAATACATATAGATACTTATAAAGTTGGCAATCAAAGATTTTTAACAATTATAGATAAATTTTCAAAATATGGCCAAGCATTACCATACTTTGGCACAGCTATATCAGCATGTCAACAATTAGTACATTTCTTTTCATTTTTCGGAATACCGAAGCAAATTGTTGCAGACAGTGGTGGAGAATTCAAAAATGACGTTGTAGATGAATTATTAAAGACCCATCAAATAAAAATACATTTTACTACTCCATATCATCACGAATCCAATTCCCCAGTAGAAAGATTCCATTCTACTTTAACTGAGCACTTAAGAATACTAAAAGAAAAAGATAAAGATGCAGATAATATTTCTATTATGCCTTATGCTCTTATTGCCTATAATAGTACTATACATTCAGCAACTGGCCATACACCTTTCGAATTAGTATCGGGACATACAGACAGTAAAGATCCCATGAGACTTATTCCAGCACAAGCTTATACTCAATATGTTAATGCACATCAAAATAATACTCAAGCTCTATATACAAGTATACAAGAAGAAAATCAAAAACTGAAAGAAAACGTAATTGGAAAAAGAAATAAAGAAAGAAAGTCAAAGGATCCTCGTTTAGGATCACAAGTTTATAGAAAAACAGAAACTCGCGGAGGAAAATTAAGTAGAAAATATACGGGACCATATATACTTACACAAATATTAGAAAATGGGAAAATAGAAATTGAAAATCCCAAGAATAAAAAGAAGATAATAGTCCACATAAACGAAACTAAAATTTTGCCTAATATTTCAGATTCATCGTCGGAATCTTCGGAGCAGTCAACTATATCAACGCAAGAGAAAACTTAGTCAAGTTTGAAGATGTAACTTCATATCCGGGACTCCTACCTTTCAGATTAGGTACCTCCAAAATAATTTCTACACACTGGACATTTATACAAATTTACAATTTAACTTCTGTCATACAAGAATTTTATTTATTGAAAAATGAAGCTCAAAGACTACACACAAGTTTTAAAAATCAGACAAGTTATTATTCAGAATTAGAAAACTCATTTATCCCTCTAATTACATTAGAAAATAAAATAGAAGAGCAGATATATCAAATTAATCCGCCTTTGTATAAGGAAGAAAAGAGAACAAAAAGAGGACTTCTAAATCCTCTAGGAACAATAATAAAATGTATTACAGGAAATATGGACCAAGAAGACGCACAAAGAATAGAGAACGAAATAAAACAATTAAAAGATAATCAAAATAACTTAAAAGTAAATTCCCTAAGACAAATATCTTTATTGCAAGATTCTATAAATACTTTTAATAATGCTATAAATAATATTTCACATAATCAATTGATTTTAAAATCAAAAATTGAAGCTATAGAGAATAAATTAGCTTTATTTGAAAAAAGTATGTATACACATATTCAGTCATTTATAGTAATAAATCAAATTACTTTACTTTATCAAACAATTTATGATATTTTGGAGAAAGTAGAAACAGCCATCTCATTTGCTAAAATAAATACCTTGCACAATTCTATAGTAAATCCAATTGAACTTTTAAATGAAATTAAGAAAGCAAAATCTCAGACAAAGACAAAATTAATGCCTTTTGATACTACACTAGGAAAAATAATTCAGTACGAGAAAATAATAAATATTAAGAGCTATTCAGTAAATTCTATAATAACATTTGTATTAGAGATTCCATTAGTTGAATCGGAAATATATGATTATTACCAGCTATTCCCTATTCCTATTCCTATGAACAACTCAAATTATCTTATTCATTTACCTTACAAACCTTTCCTTGCACTTAATGAATTTAGCTATATCTATATGGAAGATATATGCACAGAAATAGACTCAGAAATGTACATATGTAAAGGAAGTAATAAACTAACGATAACCGAAGAAGCCCCTTGTGCAGTCCAATTAATAAATTTTAAGAAGAAGGCATTATCATGTGAACATTTTGAAGTAAAGATAAAGAAGATAGAATCCACAAGAATTAGCGACGGAAAATGGATAGTTACAGTTCCAGAAGAAGAATTAGCAATTATCGAATGCCCAAATTCAAAAGAAAATTTACCAATACATGGAAGCTATGTTTTAGAATCAGTTCCCGATTGTACCGTGAAAATCAAGAATGAAGTCTTCCAAACAGAAAAATTTAGTAAAACTCATTTTGCTCATATAAATCTTCCAAAAATTATTCCTTCTATTAATATTTTTCAAAATGAAAGTTCAAATTTTTCACCAATAAATCTTAATACAATTAACCTTAGAAAGACTAAAGATATTTTAGAGAAGTTAGAAACACAAAAATATAATTTGAAAGATAATAATTCAATTTATTTTAAACAAACAAGTTTTTGGACAATCTGTATATATATAATAATTTTCATTTTAATTTTATATTATTTAACTAAATATTGTAAAAATGTGCGTCAAAGAAAACAAGAAGAAAGAAGAAAAGAAGAAACCCCAGAATTAATTTTGTAAAGAAGCACATCCCAAGGATATCCTTCTTTCTAAGGGTGGAGGAGTTACGTCCCTGGATTATCCAATGTGTGACGACATATAGAAAGACTATATATACCAGTGTTTAATTAGATTAAGAGCTTTTTGTTTTGTAGTTGTTACCATACCTGTACGTTCTCAAAAATAAATTTTGTTACGAAAATAAAATTTTTTAAAAATCCGTTTTCGGTTTTGACTTTCGTAACTCTAAAAGCAAATCTACCATTACTGCACATAATGATCAGTTTTCACTATTTTTACTAGATGTCACCATATCGTACACAAATATACGACGGTGTCTCAAATTATGCGCCTGTCTCGAATTAGGTGCCTTTCCTCTAAATATATTTTATTGATCAGCGAAAATTCGAAAAAATCATTTTTTTGCACTAAATTGTTTATAATTAAAAATTTCTACAGAAAACGTATAGATTAACAGAAAAACTCGTCAAATACCTGCCTATTGAGATGCCAAACCGATTAACTTTTGCTTATTTCCCTGCAGTATAAATAAGTCCAGCCTTCACAATATTCATTGAACGATAAAGTTGCTATGAATTACATTCTACGATATTATTGATCGGCATTGACGAATAGAAAACATTCTAGGTAGAATTGAAAAACAATTGGTCAAGTAGTTACCACCCAATTGCGCTGATTTGTTTAAAAATAAATATGTGGTCAAAAATTATTTTTAAAATAATTTTATACGTTATTATATAGGGTGTTTCAAAAAGGGTATGTCATAAATTAAATCACGCATTCCGGGGACAAAAATAAATTGATTGAATCCAACTTACCTTAGTACAAAAGTGTTCACAAAAAAGTTACAGCTCTTTGAAGGCACAAAATAAAAATTGTTTTTTTTGCTCCATCTATTTTGTCCATTTCGATATTTACCATTTGCTCTGAGCCCACATTCTGGACGTTTCTCGTGCTTTTGGTGGCCTCCTATTTCTGAATTTATATGATTTCTGGTAATATTTGTCTGTTATTGCTATTATTTCATTTTTATCGTTTGTAATTTCGTCATCCTCTATGTTCAGTTGACTTCTTCTTCTTAGAGTGCCGTCTCCCTACGGAGGTTGGCAATCATAATGGTTATTTTTATTTTAGAACTTGCTGCTCTAAACAAATCAATCGATCTGCATTGGTACCAATCACGTAGATTCTTTAACCATGAGTTCTTGAATCTTCTACCTTGAATCTTTCCCTGTATTATCAGTCTCAAAATTTCATATTTTGGTCCCCTCATCACGTGGCCTAGGTATTCCAGTTTTCTGGTTTGTATAGTGGTGATTAGTTCTGTTTCTTTACCAACCCTCTCCAGCACTTCTTTATTTGTAATTCTATCAGTCCATGATATTTTCAATACTCTGCGGTATAACCAGAGTTCGAAGGCCTCGATTCTTTTTAAATTACATTTTTTTAATGTCCAAGTCTCAGCTCCATATAATAATATTGAAAATATATAACAGCGAATGGTACGTAGTCTGATCTCCAAATTTAGATTTTTGCACGTTAGGAGTGGCTTCATTCGTATAAATGCTGATCTGGCAATCTCTATTCGTCTGTTTATTTCTACAGTATGATCATTGGTTTCATTGATCAAAGTTCCCAAATACTGATATTTTTCTACTTGTTCTATCACGTTACCAATTATTGTCAATAGGTGATGTATATTTTGTGGCCTTTTTGTAATCAGCATGTACTTCGTTTTTTTAGCGTTTATAGTAATTCCCATCTCAGCACTATTTATACTCAAGCTTTCGATAAGATGTTGTAGATCCTCTATACTCGTTGCTATGATCACAGTGTCATCTGCATATCTTAAATTATTAATTAATTTTCCGTTAACGGTGACTCCCGCTTCGATATTATTGAGCGTGTTTTGGAAAATTTCTTCAGAATATAAGTTAAACAAAAGTGGTGATAACACACATCCCTGTCTAACTCCTCTACAGATCCTCATTTCTTCTGAGTGTTGCCCATCAATTTGAACTATGGCACTTTGGTTCCAATATAATGTTTGCACTATATTTATGATTTTACTGTCAATGCGCTTGTTCATAAGTATTGATATTAGTTTTTCATGTCTTACTTTATCGAAAGCTTTTTCGTAGTCAACGAAGCCCAAGTGTAGATCAACATTTACATCCCGACATCGCTGAATTAATATGTTGATGGCAAATAGTCCTTCTCGAGTACCCATTCCATTTCGGAACCCGAACTGCGTCTCGCTAATATCCTCCTCTAGCCTTTCGTATATTCTCTTATGTATTATTTTTAGCAGAACTTTTAAAGTATGACTCATGAGGCTCAGTGTTCGATAATCAGAGCACTCTTTTGCTGCTTGTTTTTTAGGGATGGTTATAAATGCTGACTTTAGCCACTCATGTGGTATTATTCCCGTATCGTACACCGTGTTGAATAAATCTGCCAATACTTCCAAGTTGTCCTCTTCCACTAGTTTTAAGAGTTCTACTGGTATTTCATCTAATCCAGCTGCCTTATTGTCTTTAGAGTTTTTGATAGCATATTTGATTTCATCTATCGTGATCTTCTGTATCTCTAAATGTTAATTGTCATTTAGATTTATGTTCAGGACTTTTAGGCTTTTGTTTTCCTCAAATGTTTCTCAATCATTGCTTCTCTTTTTGTTAATGATGTCTTTAGCCCTCCCCAATATTTATTAACAAAAAAGCGTTCCTTTCTGTCATCCCTGTTTATAGATAAGATTTATTTTGGCGGTATTGTGGCATGTATTGTGGTACAAGAGCATTGAAGAAATTTGAGATAAGAAGGAAGCTTTACAATCCCTAGGGATTATAACTAATGCCATGACGTTCAAAATCCTATTCTTGGATAAAATGGATTATTTCTCTGTCATTAATGGCTTGCTGTATGTTTTTGCTGCTGCCGTGACTGTTTCCATTTCTTCCTGTCCTTGCACTGAACTTTCCAGTCTTTAACATTCATTGTCCTTATATCAGATAAATGACAACAGGTGAACACGGAGAATTCTAGAATGGAGACCAAGGACGACAACAAGAAGCATGGGAAGACCTCAAAAAGATGGGTAGATGACATAAGAGCATTGGCAGAAAAACAGTGGATTAGATTGGCGCAAGATAGAGAATGATGGAAGTAATTGGGAAAGACCTACATTCAAGAGTGGATGGAAAATGGTTGACAAAGAAGACGTTCTTATATCATCTTCAACATCATCCATCCATCTTCTTCTGGGCTTAGTCTACACCTGGCCGTAGTGGTATCCAGTTAGTTATATTTCTCAGCATATCTGAGTGTGGGCGTTTCTGTATATGTCCTATCCATTCTAAGCGAAGAGATTTTATGTATCTGACTATATTTTCTTCCTTTAATTCTTCTTTAATTTCAGCATTTCTTTTCATTCTTCTTTCTCCCTCTTTGGTTAAATTGGGGCTCAGTTTTTTTTTTTTTTCATTATTTTTCTTTCAAATTTCAGTAGGCTGTCTTCCTTTTTTTTTGTTAATCGTCATTGTTTTCATCCAATATGTAACAACAGGTCTTATTAAGGTTTTATATCGGGTCATCTTTGTTCTATTTCTTTGAGGCTTGCTTCTCAACTTCTATTTATTCCATGTGTTTTTTCTTTCAGATTTTTTTCCTCTGTTCTCTCCTTTGCCCTACTGTTATCCTCCAGTAGCCAAACGTGGATACAGTTTTAAATTTGTGGTTCTGAGTTATTAGATATTTCTGAGTTGTTGTGCCGTCCTTTCCTATCGTCATGTATTTTGTTTTGTGCTGGTTTATCTGTAGTCATATTTCCTTTGCATTTATATCTAATTTTTCAATGTCTTTATAATTGTCATCTTCGTCTCTGTTATGATGACTAGATCATCTGGATATGCTATTACTTGAAGTTGATCTGTAATAATGTTTTTGTTTACGAAGTTTGCCCCCTTATTATTGTTATACACTCGGGCAGGAGTCTTACAATTTACCAAATTAGACAACCAGTCAATGCTGCTTTTTCAAGAGCAGCTAATGTTCAAACCACAGTAAGGGGATTAAAAAAAAACAGGAATATATCCTTTCAATAGAGATGTATTCCCTGATTACCTGTTTGCCCCGTCAGATACCACAGAACAACCAAACCACAATTTTGAGCAGCAGATATAATGCGCCACTACTATCAACACCACAAACAATAGAACAGAACATTCTACTTATATAGAAACTTCTTCTGAGCCCTCTACGTCACCCAAACCAGCTTTTCTGCTTTCACCAAAAATTTTGATGCCCCACCCCAAGAAAAGGAGCGTGTAAAAAGAAATAGTAACAAGAAAAAAGGTAAAACTGTCATATTAATATCGTCACCATACAAGGCTGAATTAGGGGCCGAAGAATATGAGCGCCAAGGGAAACAAGAAGGTAAACAAAAAAAAGACCTTTTCAACAAAAATAAAAAATCTGCGACTTCCAGTGATAATCTATTAAAGAAAAGAGAGAATAGAGAACCACTCCTGCTACTGCCCAAGAAAATGAAACAAAACAATGGTTTGTCTATCCAAAATAGACGTAAAAATAAAAAGTGTCAGGCTGAAGATTCTGATACGTCCTTTAATGAAGACGAGGAAGAAGAAGACAAGGAAGCTTGCATTTTTGCAACGAGATGTACAAAAACTCTTTCGATCAGGAAGGTTGTATTCGGTGCTGCATATGTGGTGGGTGGGCACATGAAGCTTGTTCAAGCTGTGACGATTATGATAACACTTTCATATAGTTTTGTTTATAGTTTGATTTTTATTTTTTAATACTGTTCATACTGTATCCTGAACCTACTATATAATAATGTTCAATACTTCATTACATGTTTAATTAAAAAATAACCTAATATTTCCATGTACCCCATTTTACCCACCCTTTCTTGAAAAACGAGGTATTTGCACATTTTCAAAAATGTCTATTTCTGTCCTTACGTAATTTTTGTTAAATACTCAATATCTGTTTTCTGGTACCTGAAGACACACTTTAACCACATAATTGTGTGAAATATTTTATTTATTACAAATTTTCATTTTATGTCACAAAATGTGATGGGTCAGTGAGTGAGTGGCTCACATAGGTACATAATAGTACTAATAAACATAAATTATATTTGCAATTGACTAAAAATTTGTTTTTTATTTCAGGCAAGTGTTTAGGGATCATAATTGGAGGACATCTTATAAAAGCCATTGGAATTCGTCAAGCTTTCCAAACATTTGCTACCGTAGGTTTACTGTCAGGAATTGTCTACATTACAGTTCACCATTCCTACCTTAAACAACCTATAAACCTTAAAGCCGGTGAGGCCGATACGGATTCTTCTACTATTTTCGAAGGTGCTACATGTAATTCAGTGATAGACCTAACACAATCAGAAGACGAACAAGAGGACCTTAAGGAATAAATCGAAAAGACTGTTTTAATTATAGTAATTTTATGACGGTGTTTCTCATAAATACCAAACACTCATAAACAAAATTGGCCTTTTTCAAAGTTATTCTTCCAAGTTGTATCTGATTCTTCTAGGAAATCTAGTAAAGAAAATCGTAGAGGTTTATTGGACTGATTAAAAGACAGCATTGTTTTTTATAGTTTATAGCGAGTTGGCCAATCTGTTGTAATACAGAGTGGAAAATACAATGGTACCGGGGTTTATAGGCCTTAGTTCCGGACGGTTCTTCTGTAATTATTATTGTGGTACATATACTATAAAAGGTGGTGTGTTCACTTACTCAATGATAACGGTTTTTTTTTCTGATTTTCTTCTTGTTTATGAATTTTTTTGTGTGGTACACATTAGGGCACATAGATATGATGACATAGATATAACAGCTCTACAGGAAATGAGATGGACCGGGAGGGAGTGGCACCATTGACAAAAGACACCATATTATATTCTATAGTTGCGACGCTAGAGACACGCATCATTGTAAATAAAAAGGTTAAACAATACGTAAGAGACTTTCGTGCTATGAGCTCTAGAATGTGCATCCTGAGACTAAGGGAAAGTTTTATTAATTATAGCACGTTAAATGTGCATGCCTCTACAGAGGAAAAGGAAGACGATGTCAAAGAAAAAATCTATGAAAAACTAGAAGGTGCATATCATTCATGCCAAAGAATGACATCAAAATTATTTATGGTGATCTCAACTCAAAAATAAGAAAAGAACAACAATACCTACCATCTATAGGTAAGTACAGCCTTCATGAGGTATCTAATGACAATGGCATCAGATTAATAAATCTAGCAACTTCTCTTAACATGGTCATTGCCAGCACATGCTTCCAGGCAAAATATCTCCAGATGGGGTTACAGTAAACATGATCGATCATGTTATTATTGACCCTAGACATCACTCAGACGTAATAAATGTATGCAGCAAACGAGGGAAAATGCAGACTGGATCACTACCTAGTGAAAAGTAGAATAAGAGCCAGAATTTCGAACATTAAAAAAGAAAAGGGATCCAAAATTTAAAATATGAAATAAAAAACAAAATACAAAGAATATAAATAAGGAAGGCTACAAAACAGACAAAAGGATACACGAGGATATAAACAGAGAATGGAAAACGTGTAAAAACATCATACAAGACGCTGCCAAAGAGACCCTAGGTCTACAAAAAAAGCTCAAATTAACTGAAGGACAGTAGTTCGATGAAGAGTGTCGTAATATAACAGAGAGGAAAAATAATGCATATCAAGGACTACTACAACGACATAGAATACAAAAGGCAGAGGCAGAATGTAGAATGCTAAGGAGGGAAAAGAAGAAAATAGAAATAGAATAGAAGAACTAAATAAACCATCAGAAACCAGAAAATTCTACCAAAAACTTAACAAAAGTAGGAAAGAATTTAAACCAAGAACAATGCTGTGCAGAGACAAAGAAGAAGACTTATAAAATAGTACAAAGATGGACAAAATTCTTCAAAGAAAAGTTTGAAAAAAATGAAGATTCACTATATGATAAAATTATACTGGATCAAATAGATACTAGAGAAAAAAACCCCCCTTCAGTATGTGAGATGCAAGAAGCAGTTACCAGACTAAAAAACAACAAGTCACCTGGATTAAACAACATTAGCGCAAAATTAATAAAGGAAGGCGGAGATCCCCTATTGAATGCGATACACGAACTAATAGTGAACATATGGAATAATAAGCAACTGCTACAAGACTGGAATACCCGAGTAATTATCCCATTACATAAAAAGGCAGATCAGCTTCAATGTAAAAACTACCGGACAATAACGCTACTAACTGTGGCATATAAAATACTGTCAAATATTGTGTATGACCGATTGAGACATATGCGGAACAAATAGTTGGGGATATCAATCACACATCATCTTTTCGTTGACTTTGAGAGTGCATATGACAGCATCCATCGAGAATTTCTGATCCATGCACTGAAAGAGTTTAATATGCCAACTCAATCATTGATATAGTAAAAGAAACACTTAAAGTACAAAGCAAAATTCGTGGAACAAGATCTGAAAACACTTAAGATTACCAACTGGAAAACAAAGCAAGGAACAGAACAGAATGGCGGAAAATCCTAGAACAAGCCAGGACCCAGAAAGGGTTATCGAGCTACTGATGATGATGACACGTTAGGGCAGCTGTGATTGTCACCTCCATATAAAAACGTATAATTGTACAATGTGATCCTGAAACTATAGAAAATGGATCACTGCTGTTCGAGTGAGCTATTTACCCAACTATGGTAAAAAATTGATTTTCCTCCAGTAATTCAATATACTCATCAGGTATTTAGTTGTTAGCAAATGTCAGCAATTTAGTGAGGATCATTGGATTAAGTAAATGGTATGCTCACAATATAGAGTAAATCTATTGATTGATGTTTAGTCTAGGAAGTCACTGTTGTAACAGGTGTTGGCTACTTTCCAAGGAATTTTAAAGAGGCAGAATTTGAGGGAGGTATTGACAATTTTCGTCATTATGGATGACACTTGGTGGGAGTTGTTTTAAACAGTTCCTGGAATGTTGTACTGATATTACCTGACTTGTCTATGGTTTGTTGATTCACTAGTAAAATAAGTGGAATATCATTGTTTTCCTGTAGGTCTACGTGGTTTTAGACCATCTTTTGGGCTAATCTAGCAGTTTTGTATTAAAAGACTAATCTTGGGCCGTTTAGAATGAAAAGATATTTGAAATGTATACTTAAGAGGCTTGTGCTTTTTTAACATTAAGTTCCCCTCACTTCTTCACCAGAAGGTGAGAAGTGAGAAGGGGAGATATACATCAGTGACCTTTTTGACGATGCTACTCCACTACAAATACACATACTATTTGTAAAAATAAGATAGGCACGGATTGCAGTATTTTAAAGTCAGAAGTCGGAGAGGCAATACAGCAAGGCAAAAATAATCAGGCATCTGGACCAGATCAAATCCGTGCCGAGCTACTTAAATCGTCGGATGAGCAAAGCATTACCTATTTAATTGCTTCTTTTAATAAAATTTACAATTAAGGAATAAAATCCCTGATTTGTTTGTAGAGCGACAACTTAAAGAACCAATACATTTTTACGAATTCTAAAATATTTTTTGTGTACGAAAGCAGAAGCATACAAAATTTGTGAATTACGAAAGCAGAGATGTGGAGAGATTCTGGGAAATTGTAAATATGAGGACGGCGATCTAAATACAAACAGGACACATAAAGAAGAAGTCTGTCGGAACATCCGTTAAATATTAATTTGATTCGACTAAAATTTGGGTGTTGTCTTCTGTGATGGTGTACTTTTATGTATCTATTTTTTATTTTGTCACTTCTAGATCGTGGGTTACCATGGACACGGCTACCGTGGACAACGAATATTGCATATTACCACTTATAACGTAAGAACGCTTGCAACCGAAGATAAGCTCATTGAATTACAGGAAGAACTTAACTGCATAAAATGGGATTTTACGGGAGGCTTATGTTCAGCAGTGGACAAATATAGGCTAATTGATGATGATGATGAGATCGTGGGTACAATCTACATAGACAGTATAATTTCAATACCGCCACTACAATTTTTATTGCCTCTTCATCAAAGATGATTTTGTTTTATTGCCAATTAGTACAGGAAAACTTTTCTTTCGCCATTTTTATATACATTTTAATTCTTTTCTATAAATATATACGTCAGTAGATTTAGACATTCCTTTTAAGCCATTCTTCTACCTTTTTTTCTTCTTTTTCTGTATATAGTGACTCTTTTAACAGCATTTTTAAAAGGTACATTTACATGAGTATATTTGAATTGATTTCCTGAAGACTCAGACTTAAAAACATTTGCTGTTTGACTTTGTGGATCTTCTCGTCACGCATTTATTTATAGATTAATGATTTAGTAAAATAAACGTTTTTAAAAAATAATATTTATTTTTTCTTGTTAACATAATATGGTACAATTTTGATTGGGCATTGCAAAAGCAACATGTTCGTTTTTATGAGACTTAAATAATTAATAAAGATGGTTTGATGAAAAATGGCCTAAGCTCTTTCACACTAAATAAAATAAATGTTCTCATATCATACCAGTAAAATAAAAAATCGATAATTCTGCTCCTTCTATCGAAAATAAACAATGAAAAAGTCGCTTGATGTCAATAAGTTGTCGGTAATTACTCATTTGTATAGTCTTTACCAAAAGGGTGGATGTTATAAGTAGAGGATGCCGATGGTAATTAATGTACAAAACGGAGTAATTAACAACCAAAGATTCATATAAAACACTTAATTAAAAATATATAATTTTACACATACTAGTACGTCAATACAATTTTGGAGCAAGTCGTTCGTTAGTCAGCGTTTTGATAGCGCGGTCAAAGTATTTCTAGACTTCACTAGGTGGTACTACGTTGAGTGAAAAGGCCGCGAATGTTTCTCCCTTCTTTCCAATTGCTTTAGCTTGGTATTGTCCAATATCGTTGGAATTACAAGACAAGATTTGTAATGTGTAGCGTTTTCCGTCAGCGGTGAAGTTGTATTTGGCGCTGCTTTCTTTTATGGCTTTTCCATCTTTCAACCAGTTTATCTGTAATGGTTCGTCTTCTGTCTCAGCTACGAAGGTTGCTGATTCACCTTCAGATACCTATAAACAAAACAAAAATAAATTTCTATGCTTATATCAAATATCTGAAGAAGAGTTATGCGAATCAAATTAATGAAATAATGCGAGTAATAGAACAAAATGATGATATCGAAGAGATGGTCAATGATATTAAAGGAACGATTCTGGCAGTAAACAGGGAAGTTAAAACACAGATCAGAAAGAGAAAGCATAACGAATGGATGACGGACGAAATTATGGATCTAATGGAAAAGCGAAGGCAACATAAACAACAACGTAATCAAGACAAATACAAACAGATACACAAAGAAATCCGTCAGAAAATTAAGAAAGCAAAAGAACGTTGGATGGTGGAAAGGTGCAACGAAATAGAACAATTGCAGGAAAAAGGAGATAGATTTGGACTACATAAGAAGATCAAATAAATATCGAATATACACAAAAGCCACCACAGAACAAGAATACGCAACGACAGAAACCAATACATAGAGTCAGAAGAGGAGATAGCAATGACGTGGAAAGAATACGCAGAAAGCCTTTTTAATGACGAAAGACCAACACAACCAACGCGCAAACTTCCTTCCGAAAACTTATCAGGGCCATCAATAATGCGAAGTGAAATAGAATATGCAGTTAGAACCACAAAGATACATAAAGCAACAGGTCCAGATGAAATTAATATAGAAGCAATAAAACTACTAGACGAGGAGAATATCGAAATCTTGGTAAGGCTGTTCAATAGAATTTATGATACTAATTACATTCCGCGAGAATGGTTGCAGTCATCCTTTGTGATGATCCAAAAACAACTAATGCCACAAAATGCAATGAACACCGCTTAATCAGTTTAATGAGTCACTTGTTGAAACTCTTCCTTAGGATATTAAACTCAAGAATGTACAAGATACTAGAAGAACTTAGCGGGTCAACACAATTCAGTTTTAAGGGAGGACTAGGAACAAGAGAGGCAATTTTATGTTTGAACACCTTAATACAAAACTGCTTAGATCAACGAAAAGATGTCTACCTCACCTTCATCGACTACGAGAAGGCATTTGACAATGTTAAACATGATATCATGATGGAATTACTACATAGGGCCAACATTGACCAGAAGGAGATCAGAATTATTCAGAATCTATACTGGAACCAAATGGCAAAGGTGAGGATTGATCAAGACCAATATACGGATGAATTTGAAATCCCGAAAGGTGTCCGCCAAGGCTACATACTCTCTCCGATGCTTTTTAATTTATATGTTGAAAATATATTTGCGGAAGCATTAGAAGATACGGAATTAGGCATTAAGGTGAACGGCCATACCAATTAGCAACCTACGCTATGCGGACGACACAGTGATTATAACTGATAATTTGGAAGATCAGCAGTTATTACTTGATAGGGTGAATAGCATAGGTAAAAAATATGGCCTCAAAATCAACATTTTGAAAACAAAATATATGGTCATTAGCAGAAACCCTCCAGAAAACCCGATAATATGCATAGGTGGCAATCGTATAAATCGCGTGAAAAGTTTTTAAATTTTAAACTATCAACAAACTTAAAGAGAACTCTTTGAATTAATTAAAAAACGCAAGATTGGTTACCTTGGGCACATATTGAGAGGAGCAAAATATGAAATACCACAGTTAATCCTACAAGGGAAGATCGAAGGTAGGAGAGGAGCCGGCCGCAAACAATTATCCTGATTAAAGAATATAAAAAATGGACAGGAATACACAATATAGGTAAGCTGTGTCACGTCGCCAAGAACAGAATTCTAGTAATGAGATAGTCGCCTACGCACTTTGGTGTATGGCATGTTAGGAAGAAGAAGATCAAATATTATACTTAATATTATCCCCGTATATGCACCGGATAACAACAAAAACAAGGAAGACAAAGATGTTTTTTATGGACAGCTCCAATATCTACTAAACACCACAATATCCGATAGTAAAACAATAATTCTCGGTGACCTAAACGCCAGAGTAGGCAACATACCTGTGGCTGGAGTTACACAAAGATTTAACGAAGAAACGCTCAACGACAACGGAGAAAGACTTCTAGAACTTTGTTTAATGAATAACAGAGAATAAGGAGAAATCAAATATGTACAAATATATTTGATGTAGAGATAGAGCTAAATGAAAATAATGGGCAATAACTATTAATATACCAAATAAACTACTGGGTGTGGACGAAATTTATCCAATACTTGTCTCTATCTATCTCTATCTAATCAGTCTTAAACGCCCACTCTTGGGCATAGGCCTCCCCTGTTAATTTACATTGGTCTCTATTTTGTGCAATCTGCATCCAGTCCTTTCCTGCCGTTCTCTTAAGGTCGTCAGTCCATCTCATCTGTGGTCTTCCTCTTTTTCTTTTCTTTTCCCATGGTCTCCAGTGTAGAATTCGCTTATTCCATCTGTCATCTTTTTGCCGGAGAGTGTGACCGGCGAAGTTCCATTTAAGTTTTGCAACCTGTCTTGATACATCGTTCACCTTTGTTTTTTCTCTGATCCATGAGTTTCTTTTCCTGTCTTTAAGACCGATACCCAGCATCTGTCTTTCCATTGCTCTTTGTGTTTTGGATATCCTGTCGATGTTCTCCTTTGTGAAAGTCCATGTTTGTGAGCCATATGTGATAACTGGTAAAATGCACTGATTGAATACTTTCGTTCGACTACTCGTTCGACTTTTCAATCAGTATTTTTACTGTTAGCAGATGGTCGCTAGTACTAAAACCCTTTCTGAATCCCGCTTGTTCTCTTGCTTGGTATTTGTCAAGCTTAGTTGTTAGTCTAATTCCAATACTTGTACATCAGGGAAATGATCTTCTGTACAAATTATGTATGATAATACAGGCAGCTTAGTCAAAACTGGATATAAAAAAGTAAGTTCTCCAGATCGATAAATCTGATATCATTTGTACTGAAGACTCTAGAAAAACTGCTCGATAGATATATTAGAGATGGTGTATTTATTGGTTAAAAATCTGATACATCAGGAACAATAAGCGTATAGAGCAGGATTCTCTACGGAAAAGGCAGAGCATCATCTCTTACAGAGAGTTAAGTATATATTCTAGAAAAGTAAAAGGTCATGCTGCATTCATTTATCGATATAAAAGAAGCATTAGACAACATCTTCTACGAAACAATCGCAAGCAATTTAGCTGTAAGGAATAGACAAACTGTAGGTGGACAAACTGCATACTGCAGAGATGTGTGATATGCATAACATCAGTCATCACAGCAAATGTATGTCGTAATATAAGCTTCCATAAGTTCAAATCGTGAAATTTACCAGAATGAAATATTTAGAGGGATTTGGTCCTCTAAATCTAAAAAGTACTCTAAATCTGTTGAGAGAATTAAAATACCTTGGGGTAATACTGTACTCCTGGCCTAATTGCAATCAGCAGATAGAACGAATAACCAAAAGAGCAGTGACTTCTTTAATGGTAGTCAGACGCACTTATGAAAAAATATGAGGTTTAATACCATACATGTTATATTCGATTTATAAGATAGTGGTAAAACCAACAGCCAAGATAATGGAAAACCCAAGATAATGGAAAAATGCTGGGAGTTTGATCGTGAGCTTCATCAGATGTTCATAGATTTTAAACAAGCATTTGATAGAGTATGCAGGGACAGACTGTGGACAGCGATGCGTGAACTTGATTTTTCAAAAAAACTAGTCAAGTTGATACGGATGTGGGACTCCAAATCAACGAAAACAAGACGAAATATATGTATATGAGCCTCAATAACCAAAGCAGAGACAGAATCGGTCAGAACATAACCATCGATGACTTTAACTTTGAGCGCGTTAGAGAATTCAAGTATCTTGGAACAACAATAACTGAAGACAATAACGGATCACAAGAAATAAACAACAGGATTCAGGCTGGCAACAGATGTCTTTTTGCCCTCCAAAACCTTCTAAAATTGAAACAACTAACACGACGTACGAAGATACAGGTCTATAAAACAATCATACGACCCGTTGTGATGTATGGAAGCGAAACGTGGACGATAACAAAGGCAAACGAAGAGAGACTATGTGTTTGGGAAAGAAAAATCCTAAGGAAGATCTTTGGTCCTGTGATGGATGAAGCATCAGGACAATATAGGATAAGAAGAACTTTACCCAGACGCCAACATCATAAAAGAAATAAAGTCCAGAAGACTCCAATGGGCAGGACACCTCAGAAGACATTCTGACGAATGAACAGTAAGACTAAGTCCCAACTGGAAGGAGACCACGCGGACGCCCTCGTCTACGGTGGCGAGATAGTATAGCAGGACACCTAAGCACTATGGGCTTGGAGAATTGGATGGAGGTTGCTCAAGACAGAAAACAGTGGAGGCATGTTGTCGAGTCGGCTAAAACCCACGAAGGGTTGTAACGCCACGGAGTAAGTAAGTAAGTAAGGTCCAACAATAACATATGCATCAGTAGTATGATGGCAGAAAAAGTCCAGCAAAATAGTGTCGTCCTTAAATCAAGCAATGCGCAAAATCATGCTTGCTTTAGAAATGCAGAAAGAGCTGCAGAGAGGCGCATCAACAGTAACTATGGGAGTCCTACTGGAACTCCCTCCTCTGCACATCCTTGACTGTGAAAAAACCTGAGTAAGGTAAAAGTTAGATTAGTACACACCAACATCACAAACTGCATATATAGTCAAACGGCTATGATGGCTTTTAGAAGCCCTAAGGTAGCCTCTAGGGTAGTGTGGGAATGTCCAGAGAAGGACTTGGAAGACTAGCGGAACATAATAATGTCACACTGGTATGGGTGCCAGGCCTTCAGGGAATACACTGAGCAAGATACTCATGTTGTTACTAAATACTAAAAGTAGATTAAAACAAAGCCTTTAACAGTAACATGGACATGTTGCTAGAATGGAACACGGAAGATGGACGAAGAGATTATTGGAGTGGAGACCAAGAGCCGACAAGCGAAGTCGAGGCAGACCACCCACCCGATGGACCGACGACCTAAAGAGAATAGAAACAAACTGGATTGCAGCAGCTAGAGATAGAGAGAACTGGAGACGTTTGGAGGAGGCCTATATCCAACAATGGATGTGAAAATTCGGCTGGATGATGATGATGATTTAACAGTAAACAGCTAAAGACTATAACTTGAAACTTTGTTATTGGAATTATTGCAAAGAAAATATCGATTTTGTGCATTTTAAATAATAGAAATATCTTGTTGTTGATCCAACTATTTGTAATATTTATGTAATATATTGTTTATGTAATAGTGGAATATCTATACTTACCGTGGCGGAAATCGGGAATGTTTTGAAAACGGGGCTCTTGGGCTGTTCCCCTGAAACAAGAACATTTAGTGTACAACTGCTAAAACTTTCTCCAGCGTCATTGAATGCTTCACAAGTGTATGCACCAGAATCTTCAGGGAAAATTTCTGCAATGATTAATTTGTAAATGTTTGCTTCGTTGGTATATTGGAAGTCTTTGGATGGTTTAATTTCTTTATTGTTATGTAACCAGATCACATCAAATTTGTTAGCTCCTATTATGCGGCAAGATAGAGTTACTGGCTTGCCATCATCTACAAATGCTGATTTCAAATGGTCTACTATTCTTGGAGGTTTGTCTTCTGAAGATTTTTTCTTGCCGTTGGTGGCATTGGACATTGCTAGAAGAGAATAAAATTGTTAGTCCATTCAACACTCAAAATATTTCAATTTACTTACGTTTAATGGTCAGTTTACATTTGGTTTCAGAAGTTCCTATAGAGTTCGTTGCCCTGCACACATATTCTCCTTCATCTTCAGGGTAAACCTCATTTATGTGCAATTTGGCTATTCCGTTCTTATATTTAAGGTCAACAACTTCAGAAGAACTCAAAACTTTGCTATTTTTGGTCCAAACAATTTGGGGATCTGGATCTCCCTTTACGTGTGCGGTCAAAGTTAGACTTTCACCATCATTAATTGTTAAGTCTGTGAGATTTTTGGTAAATTGTGGGGCGTACATTGTTGAGTCATCAGGCACTAAAATGTTTGTTCAATTGAATTAATTACGTGAAAAAAAAACGGATGTAAGAGTATAAACTAATACATGCAATAGATAATTTGTGCAGAAACAAAGGAAAATATTACCAGCTTTTGTCGAGCTTTATTTGATCTATGTAGCTTAGTTTACCAGATGCTGTTCAAGGTAATAAATCTTATAAGTAGTTTCAAATGTTTATGATAATTTTTTTTACATAAAAATTACAAAAAACAATCATGAATGGGCGTACTTACGTGCTAATTCTTTAGTTGCGCTTCTTGATCTATTTGGACTTCCAGTAGAATCTAATCTACCATATTTTCTAGGCGTCCTTTTGTCTCCATCTCCGACACTGAGTGTGGATGAAGAATGCGCTAAACTATTTGTGCTAGGATTATTAGATTTCGGTTGTAGAGGGTGAGGATTTGATGAAGGTATTGGTTTTCGTACAGTTACAGGAATTGGAGCTGGCTTTATTGGATGTTCAATGTACTTCCTGTCTCCTGAATAGAGTAATTTGTTGGCTAGTTCTTGTTGTTCTGGTGTGCTGCTTTGTCCTTCTACAATAACTACACAAGATGTTTCGTCTACGCCGTGTTCGTTGGTAGCAACGCATGTGTATTTTCCAGAATCGGAAGGTCTGCATCCGACGATTTCCATAGTGATTACACCATCAGAGTGAGACATAGAATATTCGTATTTGCTAAGCTCACGTTTTTCTTTATACCATTTGACTGTCGGGAATGGTTTACCACTTAAGCAACACAACAGTTTGCAAGTATCACGCTCTTGCATAACACGGGGTCGGAGTAAGAAAGTAAAGCTTGGTGCACATTCTTTTTCTTCTCGCCATAACGTGTATGGTAATGGCTCTCTTCGTCTAATAACTGGAGCTTCTGATTTGTATTCAGGTACAACTTTAGGCAATGCTAAAACAAAAAATAAAATCAATATTTGGAATCTAGATATAACAGTTTAAGAACCTTTTTAAACAAGTTAGTCCTTTCATAAATACTTACGTTGAACATTTAGGAATACTACTTCTTCCCTAGCTCCATAGTGATTTTCTGCCCTAATAATGTACTCTCCTCTATCTTGGAGCCTAGCTCTGTTTATCACAAAGTAATAATCATCTCCAGCATATCGTTTCATAAACTTAACGCTCTGCCTCAATTCTACGTTATTGTGATACCAACTGACAGTAGCAGCAGCAACACCAATAACTCTACAATAGAATTTAACACTTTGTCCTTCATAACAGAATGCACTTTGTGGTTTGATGACAAATCTGGGTGCTGCCTGTCTTCGGTCTATAACAAATAAAAATATAACTTGTTATTTTGGTTACATATATAAATTATTGTTACGAACACGCATTCAGCGTGTCTCATCTCGAAAGCGACTCGATGTTTCGAGAAAGAACGGCGACGTGCGCGAATTAGAGGTGGGAACTTTCTAGAACGTAGTAACTTAGGTATATATATGTAACGATCTTAGGAGTAAGTTTAGTTGATAAGATAGTACCGAACTGTAAAGTTATAAATAAATATATTTATATAAATTCGAACCGCTCGTTTTATTTAAAAACGCTACAGTTGGTGTCACCGTGTGAGGACAATTGATTTGAATATAAATTCAACAGTGATTTTTGAAAAAGACTTTTGAACTTTTAAAAAGTATTGTTTGTCGGGAACATCCGCGTAGTTCAGTAGTGATCGTTGTACGAAAGAACATTTAAAAAGTACGTGTGTGCCTGACCAAAGATGCTGCTAGTACAACTTTCAGTAAAACAGTTGCGTGAGCAACTTGAAGAACGCGATGAAGACTGCAGCGGGTCCAAGAAGATCCTCCAAGAACGACTAAAGAATGTTCTTAACAAGAATGGAGATGACCCAGAGACATTCCATTTTCAATCAGCAGAAGAAGCAGTTTTAATGAAGATAGAAGAAACTTTTAAGAAAAATGATAATAAGTTCGATACCGTTTCCAAAAGATTCGATGAAACGTCGCAAATGATTGAAGAATCTTCTCGAAAGAATGATGAAAGATTCGATGAAACGTCTCAAATTATTAAAGAAATAGCTAGACAAAATGACGAAAAATTTGAAAATATGTCTAGAAGATTCGACGAAGTATGTAACCAAAACAATGAGAAATTTGAAGAAGTCTCAAGAACATTCGATAAGATACAGAAAAATGTAAACGACAAGATAGAAGACGTAGAAGAGAAGATCAAACAATTAGAGATAATGATAACTAACACAAAAGTGCTACCACCAGTTAATAAAGTAGCCTTAGATCCGGTAGTAAAAGAAGAATCACCGAGAGACGAAACGACACATCTTATGACATTCAAATTGCCACCATTTGATGGAAAGTCCTCTTGGTCTATATACCTTAGACAATTTGAAGCTATTGCGACAGCCAATCATTGGACAGAACAAGAAAAAGCTGTTTCCTTGACTGCTGCTTTACGAGGTGATGCTGCAGATATCCTAAGATCGATTCCCAAGGGTCAAGAAAAATGTTACCAGACCTTGTTCACTCGACTAGACAAACGTTACGGAGATGCCCATCTACAACAAGTCTACAAGGCGCAACTAAGAAGTAGAAGTCAACGAGCAAGTGAAAATTTGCAAGAGTTTGAAGCAGATGTTGCTCGTATAGTGCGGTTGGCCTATCCAGAGGCACCAGACAACATTTTGGAAGAAATTGCTGTAGATGCCTTCGTCAATGGGTTGAGAGACAGTGAACTACAGAAAGCTTTACGACTAGCAAGACCGAAAGTTTTAGATGAAGCGCTCGCCATTGCCTTGGAACATGAGATAGCTAGTCGAGTTTCACGGAGCTATCAAGTACGAACCTCTGAAGAGAGTGACGAACGAAACGATAAACGTCTGGAGGAAATCGTACGGAAAGTAGTTCGTAACATGATGCCGAAGAGACGTGAACCCAGATGTTGGAATGGTAACAACGAAGGTCACATTCGCCACAAAGTGCAAGAAAATAATACAACAGTCAGAAAGCTAGAACAGATTGAGCACGCTAGAAAAAGTCATTCAAATGCTGATGTTCAATCAAGACGGCCATACAGTGAAAATCGTAATCATTGTCTTAAATTAGAAGAACGACTTTGCCCCGTGAGGCGAACCACCGTTATTAATGATCAATGGCAGCCTCAACAGCTACAAGACGCTCAAGCAGATGATCCATGTATAAAAAGAGTATTGGATTGGGTGCGTCGAAGTAAAAGACCTTCTTGGCAAGACATTAGTGCATGTAGTCCCGAAGTCAAGTGTTACTGGAGCCAATGGAATTGCCTAGTGCTGAAAGATGATCTTCTGTATAGAACCTTTGAGAACGATGATGGTACAGAAACTAAGCTTCAGTTGATTGTACCTAAAAGTAAAGTGTCAGAAGTATTGCGTCAGTTGCATGACGGTGCATCAGGTGGACACTTTGGTATTACGAAGACTCTGCAAAAGGTTCGAGAACGGTTCTATTGGGTGAACTGTAAAGATGATGTAAGAAGATGGTGCCGGAAATGTGAACTGTGTGCAACTAGTAATGGTCCAGTTGGTAAAAAGAGGGCACCCATGAAACAGTACAATGTTGGTAGTCCTATGGAGAGAGTAGCAATCGACATTGCAGGTCCACTTCCAGAGACGAATGATGGAAATAAATATATCCTGGTAGCCATGGATTATTTTACGAAATGGACTGAGGCCTATGCGATACCAAATCAAGAAGCTGCTACCGTAGCAGAGGTACTTGTTAAAGAATTCTTTAGCCGATTTGGTGTTCCCTTGGAGATCCACTCCGACCAAGGGCGAAACTTCGAGTCAAACCTTTTCCAAAACGTTTGTAAATTGATTGGTGTCAATAAGACCAGAACGACACCCCTGCATCCTCAATCAGATGGAATGGTCGAGAGGATGAACCGAACTGTAAAGTTATAAATAAATATATTTATATAAATTCGAACCGCTCGTTTTATTTAAAAACGGTACATTATTATGATTTTTACTCTTATAGTCTATTTGATATAATGTGATTCATGTATGATAATAGTAACAATAATAGTTTATGAGTTACTTTGATTTAGATTTTCAAAAAATTTATTCCAAATAGTAAGATAAATAAATGTTCTTACCGAAGTATGCATCGTGTATTTTATATTTGTCTATTAATAGTTTTCTTAGTGACGAGTACTCTGAAAGTCGTCCAATTGGTAGAGCAAATGAATCCCAAGCATCATATTTAGCACGGATCTTATCACGCATACGGATATATCTGGATCGGTCGATAACTTCAGTTCTATCGCTATGGTCTCCACTGAGCCATGCATGTAGCAGACATTCTTGAGCTGTCATACGTTTCCTAAAATTGAATAAGTTTTAATAGTAATTCCAAGTAGTTATATAGCCAATTGACTTACTCTTTATTTTTAAGTAGTAGTCTGCGAATAAAGTCTTTTCCTTCTTCCGAAACGTTAACGAATGCTTCTTCGTCGAAGTCCCAGTCACAAGCCTTAACATTCTTTAGAGTTTCAATGTCGTTTTCACCAGCAAACGGCGACAATCCACTTAATAGTACATAACCTAAAACTCCTACAGCCCACATATCTGTATAGAATCCTACAGGTTCTCTTTCAACGATTTCAGGTGCTGCAAATTCTGCTGTACCTGTTGAAATCTTTACAATTTCATTTGGATCAAGTTTGGTTGCTAATCCAAAGTCAATGAGTTTAATATTGGTACTCTTTCGTGTCTGACACATAATATTCTCAGGTTTGATATCTAGGTGAATAATATTTCTTTCATGCATATGCTTGATAGCTTCACAAATTTGTCTCATGTAATTAATAACTTCAGCTTCAGACATTTGATAACCTTCTGCGGTTATTCTTTCAAATAGCTCACCGCCCGATAGGAATTCATAAATAAGAACCATTTCATCGTCATCTTCGAATGCATCGTGAAGATTAATAAGTTTAGGATGGTGTAATTGGTTCATGATGTCGATTTCTTTCCTTATGAGCTCTTTCTCCATTGCGTGTGATACTGGAATGAATTTAGCTGCGAATATGTTTCCAGTTTTACGTTCCCGACAACGATGTACAACTCCAAAGGCTCCAGTTCCGATTTCTTCAAGAACGTCATAGTCATCATATACTGATTTAGTTTTAATTTCAACTGGTTGTGGGACAAATTTAGAGTAAATGTCAAATACGTAATTATCATAATCTTTAACTGGTTCTTTGTGAGATTCACGGATTTTCTTTCCAGTTTCGTCAACCTCATACTTCCTCTTTTCAACCTTCTTTTTAATGGTATCTTTCATAGTTATAATACTGCTGAGGTCTGAAGCATCAGAACGACCATATATGTTCTCAGCATATACTCTGAATTCGTATTGATGTCCAGGTGTTAGTCCATTTACTGCTATTGTAGTCAGTCTTGTGTTTCCTACTCTTATCCATGTGGATAATGGATGTTCACGTCTTTCTACAAGATAATTTGTGATATTGCTACCACCGTCCCATACAGGTGCTTTCCAGTTGAGTGCCAAAGAGTCATGACCAATATTATCAGCTGCAGGGAAACGTGGTGGATCTGGACGATCAGCGATTTGAATCTTAATAATAGCAGTATCTTGTCCAAGTTCGTTTTCTGCTGTTACTCTGTAAGGTCCACTATCTAATTTACTTGCATCTCTAATGGTAAGAATGGCATGTCTGTCTTTAACTTCGACATGATAATGTCCTCCTGATTCAATTACTTCACCTTCTCTGACCCATGTAATCTTTGGTCTTGGGAAACCGGTGAATGGAATCTTAATAACAACATTTTCACCTTTGTCAAAGTAAGCCGAGTCACGGAAGCGTGGAGGAATGTTCAGTTTTGGAGCAGCTGAAAAGGAAAGAGAACGAGAATTAATATTTAAAAAATACGTGATTTGTATTAATAACTTACTCATAATTAACAATTCTGCACGTGTAGATTTTATACCAGCTTTATTGACTGCTCTACAGACGTATTCATCAGCGTCTTCACCAAATACGTCATGTATAATAAGATGGTGTACTTCTCCTTCACTGTAAATATGATACCTTGAACCACTAGTGATTTCTCTAGCACCTTTGTACCAAGTAATATGAGGAGCTGGATTTCCAGTGATGGTACATTCAAATTTAGCATTGTGATTTTGTATGCATTGGGCATTCTTAAGGGGCTTGATAATTTCTGGAGGTGTAGCAGCAAGTGGATCTTTAATTTCTACACTGTTTGATGCACTAGAGGATGGTGAAATACCGGCTACATTTTGGGCGAATACTCGGAACTCGTATTGACGACCTTCAATCAGATTTGGAATATTAATTTGGTTTGGTAAACATATGGAAACATTGACACGTTGCCATGTTGAGCTTCCAACTTCACATTTGTCGATCCAGTAACCCTGTATGCGAGCTCCTCCATCAGTTTCAGGTTTAGCCCATTCAAGATTAACAAAGTCTCCACCAACTTGTGTAACTTTAGGTATTCCAGGTGGTCCTGGTGGATCAAATGGAGCTCTGGCTTTAATTGGATTAACTCCTTCAAGCGGTGGTCCTGCACCGTTGTCATTAACAGCCATTACTCTAAACAGATATTCTTGTCCTTCGGTAAGACCTTGTACAGTAAAGTTCGTATCCTTACAAGAGCTAGAAACGGTGATCCAGTGGGTTCCCAAAACATCTTTTCTTTCAACAACATAGTGAGTAACTCTTAATCCACCATCGTAGCTTGGAGGTTTCCAAGCGAGTCTACAAGTGTGCTTGGTAATCTCTGTAGTTTCCAAAGGACCATTTGGTGGTCCAGGTAAACCTGTGATATATACTGAAAAGCTACCAGATGCACTTCCACTATCATTTTTGACAGTTAAGTTATAATTGCCAGCATCATTCTTGTTAATATCTTTAATAAATATGATAATGTAATCGTCGAATACCGTGTATCTAATATGGGTGGAATCGTCAACATTTTGTCCATTTTTAGACAAAGTAACATCAAGCGGTTGGTCTCCAGAGTAATAGATCTTAATCTTCGTATTATCACCTTCGGCCAAATATAGGTTATCTGGAATACGTTCAATTCTTGGCGGTGTTCCAATCTTTAGACGGGCTGTAGTTGTGACAGCTCCTAAAGTATTACTAGCTTCGCAAGTGTAATCACCTTCGTCAATTCCAAGAAGATCAGATATGTGAAGGAATGCAGTGCCTCCTTTAACTTCAGTTCTAAATCTACCACCAATTTTTATTTCACGTCCATTTCTAATCCATCTAAATGATGGCTCAGGTTTACCCGATGCTTCACATTCAAGCGTAACTGACTTTCCAAGTGGTGCAGATGTGTTATTAAGACGACGCACCCAGTCTGGTTTTTCGCCTCCAAGAACTTCACAAACCCTAACAGGTGTAGTGCAGTTACTTGGCTCACTCTTACCAGCTGAATTGACGGCGTAAATTCTAAACTCGTATTCTGAGTTATCCATAAGATTCAAAACTGTGTAGTTGTTGTCAGTAACGTTGTAATCATTGCATTTAGTCCATAAGGGAGATCCAATTTCTCTCTTTTCAATGATATATCCTGTTATCCTGGAACCTCCATCACTAGATGGTGGTTCCCAAGTAAGATCGACGTAACCTTTACCGACGTTAATGACTTTAGGATTGCGTGGAGGTGATGGTACGTTGTATTTACCTTTAAGTTTGAATGTAGCTGAAGAAGCTGATGGCTTACCAAAGCCAGCAGCGTTCTTTGCGCGGACTCTAAATTCGTATTCATGCCCGCTTGTTAGGTTGAACAGATCGAAGTGTGTATCTTTAATGAGATAAGTGCTTGCACTCTGCCAATGGGTATCGTGGGCGACATCTCTATACTCGAGTTTGTATCCTTGTATACGTGAGCCTCCATCGTTATTAGGTCTATCCCATGCAAGATATATTGTTGATGAATCCCAGTCAGTTACTCTAGGTGCACCAGGTGCATCAGGAACTGTGAATGGATATTTAGCTGTAACTGGTTCTGTGCTTTCCAAAGGTTCACTAATACCATACTGGTTTTCAGCTCTGATTCTAAAACTATATTTCTTATTTGGTTCTAAGCTCATTACATCGTAGTGAGTATTGCGTACGAAACTGCTGACTTTAACCCAAATACCATTGGTGTCAAGTTTCTCAACAATATAGTTGGTAATCGGTGAACCACCGTCATCTGTTGGTGGTCTCCATGCAAGAGAACAGTTATCAGGTGTAACATCTGAAATATCAAGTGGGCCTTGAGGTGGTAATGGTCTGTCTACTACTAAAACTCTGCAAGATGCAGAATCTGAGCCTTCCGAATTCGTCAGTTTAATAGTGTAACTACCTGTGTCTGATCGTTTAGCTGATTTATTTACAAATACAGAAGTAATATCTGTAGTTTCCATTTTAATTCTGCTGTCAGCTATAACATCATCTCCATTAATGGACCAGGATGCTCTGGGTTTAGGTGTAGCAGTAAATGGAACTGTGATCTTTAGTTCTTCGCCAGCAATGACAATCATGTCTCGTATACTCAAATCAGAAGTGATCTTTGGTGCACTTGGAGCAGCTCTAGCACATATGGCGTCAGAAGCGGAACTCCAAGGTCCTTGTCCAGCAGCATTTATGGCAGCTACTCTGAATTCATATTCATGATTTTCAATTAAGTTAATAACTTTAAGAGTTGTATCAGGAACTTGAGCGTGGCAAGCTTTTGTCCACTTATCTTCAGTAATCAATCGTTTTTCTACTACATAGCCTGTAATAGGTGAACCACCATCATGTCTTGGCTTGGACCAAGTAATAGTAATAGAATCTTCAGTGGTTTCAATACCTCTTGGTGCCCCAGGTGCTCCTGGAGGATCAAATGGATGTCTTGCTTTAATGGGTTCAGAAGTTACAGCTGGCTCAGATTGTCCATATTGATTTTCAGCAATAACTCTGAAGTCATAATCTTTTCCAAGTGTAAGATTGCGTATTCTAACAAATGGAACAGTGACATAACTGCTCACTTTAGACCATGTTTGTGATTTGGCTTCCTTCTTTTCAATAATGTAATTTGTGATATCAGCACCACCATTATCTTTAGGTGGTTGCCAATAAAGTGTGAGAGCATCTCCAGCAAATTCATCAGCTCTAAGATTCTCAGGTTTGCCAGGCCTATCTAATACTTTTACGTTTATTGTTGCGGTATCGAAACCAGATGGGTTCTTTAATTGCAATCTATACTGACCACTATCTGATCGCTTTGAATTCTTAACAATAATACTAGCGTAATCATCGGCTAATTGTGGGAATACTCTTGTATCCGATTCATCGAGAAGTTTATCATTAGCAAACCATGAAGCTGTAGGTTTAGGGAATCCAACGTATGGTACATGAATGCTGAAATCTTCACCAGCTCTAACCGTAATGTCACGAACACCTCCCAAGTCCATGCGAGGTTTGTTAGGTTGTTCTTCCACTTTAATATTGCTGCTTGGTTTACTAGGTTCAGATCTACCTACATCATTAACAGCAATGAGTCTGAATTGATATGTTTCACCTTCGTTTAAGTTAGGAACTGTATATACGGTGTCATTTACTGGAGTAGCATTTACATCTGTCCATTTGTCAGAATCAATAGGCCGTTTTTGAACAACGTAGCCTCTAATTTTAGATCCACCATCATTTCTCGGTGGCCTCCAAGATAGTGTAACACTATCTTTTGTAATACGGTCAGCTTTAGGTGGTTCGGGAGCATCAGGTACGAACCGTTGCGTTTGAGCAATGATTGGTTCAGTTGGTTCACTAGGTTCACCAGGACCTGCTTCGTTGACAGCAACAACACGGAATTCATATTTATTACCTTCTCTTAAGTCTTGTACCGTATATTGAGTGTTTGGTGTAGGGTAAGTGTTAACTTTGACCCAGTCTCCACCTCTTTCACGTTTTTCTACATAATAACCAGTAATTGGCTTTCCACCAGTAGATATTGGTGGGTTCCACTTAAGAGAACAAGTAGAGGCTGAATAGCCAGTAACTTGTGGCTTACTTGGTGCTCCTGGAGGATCAAATGGACTCTTGGCAATGACTGGTTTACCTTCTAATGGCTCTGATACGCCATATATATTTTCAGCACGAACCCTAAATACATATTTCTTTCCTTCCGTTAAACCTCGAGCTGTAAATGAAGGTCTTGGACAGAATCCTGGGCATGGGCGCCAGCTGTCAGTTCCGTATTCGCTTACTTCGACAATATAGCCAGTTAAATCACCACCTCCGTCATCATCAGGTGGATTCCACGACAGTGAGATTGTATCTTGTGTTGTTGAAGTATATTGTAGTGGACCTTTAGGCATTCCAGGTTTATCTACAACAATTACTTGGATATCTGCCTCATCTGCGCCATATTCGTTAGATGCTTTAATGGTATAAGTGCCTGTGTCATCTCTATTTGATACTTCGACACGAAGTCTAGTGTGTTCACTGTTGGTTTCAGTCTATAAATAAAAGTTTTATTTAATTATTTTTCCACTAACTATTGTAACTGTTGTAACAATAACAATTTATTAAAGTCTTAAATATTTTAGGTAAATATGAAATTCAATAACTTCATAACGCTTTAGATACATTAATTTAGAGTAAAAGGAGTATAAGTAAATCTTATCAATGAAGTAAGAAGTCATTCGATTACTTACATATACTCTGTTGGACTCTGGTACAGTTGTCTTGTTTTTGCTCCATTCGCATTTTGGTGCCGGTGCTCCAGATAATGGAATATCAATATTAATAGGTTCTCCAGCACGAACTTTGATCTTGCGTCCAATGATACCATCGAGCCACAATTTGGGTTTCTCTTTCATAGGTTTGGCCGTAAATGTATTAGAAGCATCGCTTGGCTTACCAGCACCAGCAGCATTGACTGCAGATACTCGGTATTCATATTGGTGACCTTCTTGTACCTTGTCGTCATAATATTCAGTATTTCTATTGGGCTCCTTATTGAGTTTTACCCATCGTCCAGTAGCTCTGTCACGACGTTCAATATCGTAACCAATAATAGGAGATCCTCCATTGCTGATGGGAGCAGACCATTTGATTTTAATATGATCCTTATCACTATCTACTAATTCTGGTTTGCCTGGTTTTCCAGGTACATCTAAAAGAAAAGTATGTTGATAATACTATGTTTACTGAGAAAAAAAAAGGTATTTACCGTATTGATTTTTGGCTACAATGGGTTTGTCAGTCTCTAATGGATCTGAGCGACCTTGCATATTTTCAGCAAATACTCTAAATTCATATTTGGTTCCTTCTAGCAACCTTGGTACTATGGCATGCTGATATTTAGGGTTCACATAGTTAACAGCCGGTACCCATCCACCGCCATGTGTTAAGTCCCGTTTCTCGATTACATAACCACTAAAACGTTAAAATTTTAATTTATATCAAATAAAAAAAATGTAACTTACGTTATTTCGCTGCCACCATTGTCTTTGGGTGCTTTCCAAGAGAGTGTGACACTCTGGGCAGTTACTTCTTCATATTCTATAGGTTTCTGTGGAGGTCCAGGGCGATCTAACACAAAAACCAAACAGTAATTATGTAAACACTAACAATAATATTTATTAAGTTATCTCGGCTAAAAACTTACCCAATACTGTAACTTGGAATGAGCCTTCGTCAATACCAGAACTGTTCTTCAACAAAATATGATACAAACCACTGTCTGAACGTTTTGCATTAACCGTATGAATCGTAGTATGGTATCCAATTGATGTTACAGTAGTACGCTCATCAGCAGTTAATGATTTGCTTCCTACGGTCCATGTTACCTCTGGGCATGGTTCCCCAATAAAGTCTACATCGATATGTAAAATAAGTCCAGCTTTAATACGTATGTCGTTAAGAGGCGTCTTAATTTTGGGTGCCACTAAAAGAGAATATTATTCTGAATCTGACAATTCAACAAAATATAAGTAATCTTTTAATAGTAAGTTTTTTCCTTTACTAAATTTAGTGATAACATTCTGAAATATACTTACAAAATCTGGCTTTAGCTGTGACTAAATCAGATGGTTCAGAGGGTTCGCTCTGACCGGCAGTGTTAGTGGCTATAACTCTAAACTCATATTCTTGTCCTTCTGTTAAGTCAGGTACTGTAGCTTTATTTTTACTTGCTGGCACATGTACAGCGTTGGTCCAATATGGACTTCCCTTTTTCTTTCTTTTGGATAATGTATCCAGTGATGGGAGATCCACCATCGCTCTTGGGTGGATTCCATTCCAGGTCGACATGATCTTTGTCCCAGTCGGTAACGGCTGGTTTACCAGGTGCACTTGGTTCATCTGTAATTTTAGAGTTATTATATACATGAAATAATATAGGTACTTAAAGAGAATATGTTATAAAGTCTTACCGAATTCATTTTTGGCGATAATACTTTTTGGCGTTTCAAGTGGTTCTGATTCACCGACAGCATTAACAGCTTTAACTCTGAAGTAATACTCTTTTCGGTGAATTAATCTTGTTATGTCGTGAGATGTAATAGTAGCCATTCCTGCATCGGACCAGGTACCACGTGATACGTCCATTTTTTCAACAATGTAATGCAAAATAGGAGATCCACCGTCATCCAATGGTATCTTCCAACTGAGTCTTGCACTGTCTTTAGTAACACTGCTGACATCTAGTGGAGGTTGTGGTGGACTAGGTCTATCTATTACAGTAACTTGTGCAGAGGCAGTAAAGCTACCCAAATCATTCGTGAGGGTTAATGTGTATCTTCCAGCATCTGATCTTAGAGATGAAGAAACATCGAAGGAAACTTTGTTGTTGTATACAGCCATATCAATTCTGTCACTTGATTTTATTTCTTTGCCATTAACAGTCCATTTAGCTGTAGGCTTGGGAGATGCTTCAATTGGAATGGTCCATCCAAACCGTTGTCCAGCCTTGACAGTAATATCTTCAAGCAGATTCTTGTTGAATGTTGGAGCTTGGAATCTAGGTTTGGCAATAACTGGAAGACTTGCTTCACTAGGATCACTGTGTCCTCCTTTATTGACAGCGATTACTCTGAATTCGTACTCTTCTCCTTCAACTAAATTAGGTACGGTAGCTTTAGTAGTATTACCAGGAACTTCACAGGCTCTTTCCCAAGTTCTGAAAATATTAGTTGTGTATATAGTTTTCTTCTAATTTATTTATTATTACATAAATAAATGTACTTATGAGACATTTTATAAAGTACTCTACGTATATGGTGATAATAAAAGATAGTCCTTATTAGAGGGATAAAGAAAAAAAATCCGAAAAGCGAGTGAAAAATCACACATATTTAAAGACCAAAAACTGAGGTAGAAATAAGTACGAAAGAAACCTAACACAGTAAAAAAGTGACATAGGAAATCAAAATTGTGGTCAATAAACTGTATAGGAGAATAAATATGCTCAAAAGTGTTTCTGATCCTACAACTATAAATTTATACAGTGCAAAACATATTTTAAATACAGATTATCTTTTTCCAATCAAAACCGAAAATCAAGAGTGAGAAATATATGTAAATAATTAAAGAACAGAAAAGTAGCCAGTTCTGAAGATTGTGCATATAAATTATTCAAATATGGCAGTCTACATACCCATGTCTAGGTCTTTTTTCAATGATATATTCTGTGATTGGTGCTCCGCCGTCTTTCTTAGGAGGAGTCCATTCAAGATCCACATGATCTTTGTCCCAATCTGTAGCTTGTGGAACTCCAGGTCTGTCTGGTTTTGTAAATGGATCCTTGGCAGTAATAGGTTCAGTTGTTAATAGTGGAGCAGATTCTCCTTCTTTATTGACTGCTTTGACTCTAAATTGGTAATCATGTCCCTCGGACAAATGATCAACTCGCATGGAGGTACCTATTGCTTCTCCACATGGTACCCATCTCATATTTTCGGTATCAAGTTTTTCTACAGTGTAATGTGTGATTTCTGAACCACCGTTATCTTTGGGTGGTTTCCAATGAAGTGTCATTGAGCTCTTAGTAACATTATCAGCTCTAAGAGGACCTTCCGGAGGAGTGGGGACGTCAAGTACTGTGACTTTAACTGTTGCTTCATCTTTGCCATTAGCATTTTTAACAGTGAGGGTGTATGGTCCACTATCTGATCTTTTAGCATCTGTAATTTTAATACTAGTTTTGTAGTTTTCATTAACGATTTTGACACGATCGTTATTGAAAAGAATGTCATCTTTATGCTTCCATTCTTTAGACGGAGGAGGTTCTCCAATGACTGGTACATTGTATTCAATTGAAGAACCCACTTTAATCTTAAGGTCCGCGAAGAAGTTTCTGTCGATCTTTGGAGCAACTAAAAAGAGAACAAAAATTTGAATATATTAATAACGCAAAAAGTTTTATACTTACGATTTTTGGGTCTAGCAACATGGATTTTAGATGCGTCACTTGGTTCTCCTGGACCTGCTTTATTAACCGCCCTGATTCTGAACTCATAAGGTGTGCCTTCAATAAGGTCTTTAACTTTTCCTTTAGGTACATCCCCTTCAACTTCAGCACATTTTTCCCAGTTGGGATTATATTTGTCACGTTTTTCTATAACATATCCTGTAATTGGTGAACCACCATCGTTTTCTGGTTTATCCCATTTAAGCTCCACGAAATCTTTGTCGTAATCGATAATCTCTGGGGCAGATGTTTTTCCAGGTTGGTCAAATGGATTTTTAGCTTCAACTGCTTGGGTAGTTTGAAGAGGTTCTGATTTTCCTTGTCTGTTGACTGCTCTTACCCTGAACTTATATTTGTGTCCAGGCACTAAACCATCAACAGCTAAAGATGTTTCAGGTCCGTCAGTTTCACCGGCTTGCACCCAGCGACCTGTAGCTTCGTCCATCTTCTCGACGATATATCTTTCGACTGGTTGTCCACCATCGTCAGCTGGTGGTCTCCAGCTAAGTTTAGCACCATTAGCGTGGACATCTGATACTTTAAGGGGCCCACCTGGTGGACTTGGTACGTCTAATACGATTACTTCAACTTCAGCAATATCTTTTCCATTAACGTTTTCTGCTGTAATAGTATAAATTCCGGATTCAGCACGTGTTGCATTTTTGACATTTATTTTTGTATTATACTCTCCATGTTGTACTTTCATTCCGTCGCCACTCTTCAGTTCTTTATTTTTAATCAACCATTTAGTGGTAGGCATTGGCTCACCAGACACCTTAACATCAAAGCCAAAGTTTTGTCCAGCACGGATTTTAACATTATTGAGGTTAGTTCTGTCAATCATTGGTGCCAAGTTGCGTGGTTTAGCAATAATAGTTGGTGTTTCATTACTAGCATCACCAGGACCTGCGGCATTTACAGCCCTCACACGGAATTGGTAAGGTTGACCTTCAATAAGATCTGGCACAGTAGCTTTAAGTTGATCACCGGGAACTTCCAGTGCCTTTTCCCAGTCTCCAAATTTATCTTTCTTTTCAATAATATAACCAGTAACTGGTGAACCTCCATCATCTTTAGGTGGAGTCCAAGCCAAATCGACATGATCTTTATCCCAATCTGTTGCTTTAAGGTGTCCAGGTGCTCCTGGTTCATCAAATGGATTTTTAGCAACTATTGCCTGTTCAGTTTCGAGTGGTTTAGATTCTCCTTCAGCATTAACAGCAGCCACTCTGAATTTGTATTCATGTCCAGGAGTGAGTCCAGTTACTTCGAAGTTAGGTTCTGTAGATCTTCCACATGGAACCCAGCATCCAGTTTCTGGATCCATTTTGTCAACTTGATAATATTCAATGGGAGTTCCACCATCATCTTTAGGTCTCTTCCATTTAAGTTTGCATCCATTTTTGTTAACATCGGATACTTGAAGTGGACCTTGAGGCGGTGTGGGCTTATCAGTAACTGTTACGTTAATAACATGTGTGTCTTTTCCGGAACTGTTTGAAGCTGTAACTTTGTATTCACCAGTGTCATCTCTGTTTACTGGACGAATGGCTATCTTAGTATTATAATCAACGTTGTCAATTGTTGTGCGGTTATCATTTTTAAGAACTCCACCGTTGAATCGCCATTCCACAGACGGTGGGGGTTCACCGATGATGTTAGCTTCAAATTTAAGAGGTGATCCAGCGGAAATTGTGACGTCGTGTAGATAACGTCTGTCGATTTTAGGTGCCACTGAAAATAAAAACGAAAGTTAAAAAAAATTGAAACAATTGTAATAGATTAAACTTACAGAATCTTGGTTTAGCAACAAATGTTTTGCTAGCGTCTGACGGAGGACTCAATCCAGCTTCATTAACTGCTATTACTCTAAACTGGTATTCATTTCCTTCAATTAAACCTGGAATTGTGGCCGATGGCTTGGGAGTAATAGTTTCCAAAGCTTTTTCCCAAATAGGACTGTATTTGTCTTTAATCTCAATGATATAGCCGGTAATAGGGGAACCTCCATCTGATATTGGTTCAGTCCACTTAAGATCTACGTGATTAGCAGACCAATCTTCTGGTTCTGGTGTACCAGGTCTTCCAGCAGTAGCTGTAATTTTAAAATAAATACATTTGAATATTTTTTATTTGGGTAGTATTACAGAGAAGAAAAAATTCAGAGCTGTTTGATGATGATAGAAATATTGATATTAGACTTTACTACATGTTTAATTACATTTAATAAAGTGCTTCGTGTTTCGAAAAATAATTTAATACAGTAAACAATGCTTAATTAATACAGATAATAAAGAATAGAGAAATCGATGGCAAATATTTATTCATTGAAATTTGTAACTGAATGATAAATAAAATTGTAAATAATTAACCCAATAGGGTCACAATATAACAAAAATAAGAAGTTTTATAACTTACTGTAAGGATCTTTAGCTACAATGGTTCCGAGAGTCTCAAGAGGTTCAGATTCACCCTCTTTATTAACTGCTTTAACTCTAAATTTATACTCATGTCCAGGAGTAAGACCATCGACTTTCATTTCTGGTACAGCACCAGTAGTTTTGCCAACTGGTAGCCATATTCCAGTTTCTGGATCGAACTTTTCAACAACATAGTTTTCAATTGGTTCTCCACCGTCATCTTTGGGTTTCTTCCATTTTAATGTACAGCCGTCCTTGTGAATATCTGATACTTCCAGAGGACCTTCGGGTTGACCTGGCTTCGCTACAAACAAATATTTAAAAGTTATTAGTGATCCATAATGACATAGCTATTTATAAATGTACATTATCATCAAATTTACATAAATACTTTATTTCTAGTAATATAATAATGTGTACTTTACTTACAAACAACGGTAATTTCGATTTCTGCCTGATCTTGTCCAAATTTGTTTGTAGCAACAATTTTATACACTCCAGTGTCCTTACGTTCGGGTTTATCGTTGAAGAACTTGGAGTTGTATGGGATATTATCAATGCGTTTATGGGAGGTTTGGATTAAAGTTCTGTCGTCTTGGTACCATGAAACATCGGGCGCTGGTTCTCCACTGATCTTGACATCAATGTAGATTGGTTCACCTTCCTTTACTGTTAGGTTGTTCAGGTTTCGGCGATCAATCTTTGGAGCCACTGAATAAAAAATTTAAAGATAATACTCATGGTAATTATATAAATATCAAATGTTACTTACATCGTCTGGGCTTCGTAATAACAGACTTGGATGCTTGACTTGGCTCGCCAGGACCTGCGGCATTAACAGCTCTCACTCTAAACTCGTACTCAACTCCTTCATCTAGATTATCAGCAGTGCCCTTTGTTTCGTATGGTCCAGTTTCTCCAGCTTTGGTCCATTTTGGTGATCCTTTCTCCCGTTTTTCAATAATATATCCAGTGATTGGAGATCCACCATCATTCGCAGGTGGAGTCCATCTTAGGTCAACACGGTCTTTGTCCCAATCTGTGACTTCAGGTTGGCCAGGCGCTCCCGGTTCATCAAATGGATTCTTGGCTACTATCGTTTGATCTGCTTCTAAAGGTTCCGATTCACCCTCTGCGTTAACAGCTGATACTCTAAATTTATACTCTTGACCTGGTTCTAAGTTATTAAGTTCAATTTTAGGATCTTTGGTTCTACCTGCAGGTACCCATCGTCCGGTAGCTGTATCAAGTTTTTCTACAGCGTAGTATTCAATAGGAACACCACCGTCATCTTGAGGAGGATTCCATTTAAGAGTACAGCCTTCTTTGTGTACATCACTGATTTTAAGTGGACCTTCAGGTTTAGAAGGTTTATCCAAAACTTTAATTTCGATACTGGCTTCATCTCTTCCAGAATCATTTTCAGCTTTTAGAGTTAGGGTACCAGTATGTTCTCTCTTTAAAACTCCTATTACCAATTTGGTTCTGTAATCTTCGAGATCTACAGTAATATCATCTCTATTCTCAATGCGAGCTTTGTTGAGGAACCAAGTCTTGGTCGGTGGTGGTTCACCACTAACTTTGACATCTAATCTGATATGCTGACCAGCACGAACTGTAAAATCTTTAAGGTTTGTACGATCAATCTTGGGTGGTACGAATCGATCTTTAGCAGTAATTGTTTCTGATGGAGGCGAAGGTTTGCTGTCACCTCCTTTGTTGACAGCTTTAACTCTGAATTGGTATTTTTGTCCTTCTTGCAAATCAGGAACCTTAGCTTCAGTTTTATTACCCGGAACTTCAAGAGCTTTCTGCCATTTTCCGGTAATAGGATCTTTCTTTTCTATGATGTATTTCTCAACTGGTGCACCACCATCATTTTTAGGTGGGGTCCATTTAAGATCAGCATGTTTCTTACTCCAGTCTTTTATTTCTGGTTTGCCAGGAGCATCAGGTTCGGTGTATGGATTCTTAGCTGTGGTTGGAACATCAGTTACTAAAGGTTCTGATTCTCCTTCAGAATTCACAGCTTTTACTCTGAACTGATAATCTTTTCCTTCATTAAGGCCGGTAACATCTGCTTCTGGCGTTTTTGTGGTAGTAACTGGCACCCATCGTCCGCTTTCAACGTCCATACGTTCAACTACATATCCGGTAATAGGTTCACCTCCATCATCTTCAGGAGGTTCCCATTTAAGTTTACAACCTTCTGCGGTAACATCTGATACTTTCAGAGGGCCCTTAGGTTTGGTAGGTTTAGCAATAACTTGGAGTTCTACTTCCACAGTGTCTACTCCAGAATCGTTTCTGGCAGTTACTGTATAGGTAGCAGTGTCGCTTCGTTGAACGTTCTTCATTATGAAGCAGGTGTGGTAATCTTCGTTATCAATCTTAATTCTATCGTTGTTTCTTAAAGTCTGCTCTTTTAAAGTCCATGTAACAACTGGAGCAGGTTCACCTTTAACATCTGCTTCCAGACGCAATAATTGTCCTGTACGTAGTACTTTTTTATTCAGGTTCTTACGGTCGATCTTTGGTGCCACTAAAAGTAGAAAAAAAGGTTAAGATAAGTACTCTTTAAAACATTTTTATTCAATATTTTATTTTGTTGTTTGAAAAATATTTAAACTTGTAATGTTTTCTTAAAGTACCTACTCACACAAATTGTTAAGAAAGATTAGTAACTATTTTACTGTTTTTCTTTTGAGGCGTATCCTAATTTTAGTTTCAATAATTCTCTGAGAAATTTACAAAATATAAAAAGTTTTTGGTTTTACTTACAGAATCTTGGTTTGGCTACAACTGGTTTAGATGGATCGCTAGGTTCACTAGGACCTGCTTTGTTTACAGCAACAATACGGAATTCATATTCATGTCCTTCTTCTACGGCTTCGACTCTGCCAGTAGTTCTATCTCCAGGAACAGTTGCTGCATCTACCCAGCCACGACCAGCTTTATCGTGCATTTGAATAATATATTTTTGAATTGGTGCTCCTCCGTCACTCACTGGAGGCCTCCATGCAAGTTCAACAAAGTCCTTGTCCCAATCTTTGAGATCTGGGCGGCCAGGTTTACCAGGTTCATCTACAAATATGTCATATATATTTTTTGATTCTGATATTTACATAGAAACTTACCAAATGGATTTTTAGCAATAATAGTTTTCTCAGTTTCTAGTGGTTCAGATTCTCCTTCTTTGTTTACAGCTTTAACTCTAAATTTATAAGGTTTACCTTCTTGGAGACCAGTTATGTTAGCTTCAGGTTCGTTGCTTCGACCACAAGGTATCCATTGTCCAGTAAGTGGATCCAGTTTTTCAATTTCGTAATGATCGATAGGAGAGCCACCGTCATCTTCTGGTTTTTTCCATTTAAGTTTACATCCATGTTTGGTTACATCACTAACTTCAAGTGGACCCTTTGGTGCTTTAGGTTTACCAAGAACCGAAATATCGATTTCAGCTTGATCCTCACCCACTTCGTTCTTAGCAATAATTGTATATTTGCCAGAATGAAGACGTTTAGATTTAAGAACAAAGAATTTAGTATTGTAGTCCACATTATCAATTCGAATTTCATCAGTTGATTGAATTTCTTGGCCATTGAATAACCAGGTCACCTTCGGTGGTGGTTCACCTTGAATGTTGATATCTAAACTGATAGATAGACCAGCTTTAATGGTCATTGGTTTAAGGTTGGTACGGTCAATAAGTGGTTTAACTGAAAGATAATGGAACCATATTAATTAGGTGATATTTTAAAAGTAATAACATTGAACATATAAATACGCTCGACTATCGATAACTTGACACTCGCATTTGTTTAAGTTTTTCTTAAGTTTTTTTCTTTTCTTGAAAATATTCGATAAATGGAATAAAATCAATATAAATTGGTCCCCTCAGAAATTTGAAGTTAAAGGAATGATATCATGTCCGCTGACATTCAATAATTTAATGTCGGGGTTTCCCTACTCTGTATAATTTGAACTCGTGTTCATTTACATACATTTATACTAACTATGGAGAGTTACTTAGGATAGTTGCAGTACTCATTGATGCTTAACTGTTGGATTTGGACAAGAAGCTACAAGATATCTTACAAGTTACGATTTTTTCTCAGCTACTACCACTATCGAGAATTCATCGGACGATGACAGATAGAAGTCGCAAATTTTTTAGAAATAATGATAAATCATGAATTAGAATCAAACTCTTTTTTTAGTTGAATTTTTTCCCTAAACTGTTGGTTATTTGAACTGCTGTTCTTTTGAACCGTTGGTACTTTGAACTTTTTCTCTGGTAGCTTGAGTTTTAAGTTATCGAAAATCAACTGTAATAAATAATTAAAAGTGATATGACCGCTTTGGTCAAATAATAAATAATTAATAAATAATAATAATACTTACGGAACCTAGCCTTAGCAGTATGCCAGTTGGTTTGTTCAGAAGGTTCAGAGGGACCTGCTTTGTTGACAGCTCTCACACGGAACTTATATTGGTTACCTTCTTCAAGTTTTGGTACCGTTCCGTTACATTGAGGTCCAACTTCTGCTACTTTAACAAATTGTCCTCCGAATTTATCCATGGCTTCAATAATATAACCAGTAATTGGAGATCCACCATCTCTAACTGGTTTGTCCCATTTAAGTTTAACAGATTTTTCATCCCAGTCAACAATTTCCGGTAAGCCGGGAGGTGCGGGGATGTCATATGGGTTTTTAGCATGTATAGATGCGTCTGATTCGAGAGGTTCTGATTCACCTTCTTCGTTAACAGCTTTGACTCTAAAGTTGTACTTTTTGTTGGGTTCCAGACCAGTTATTTCATGATCTGTCTTGTCTGCATCTACAAATCCTGCTGGTACCCAACGACCAGTTTGAACATCTTGTTTTTCAATTACGTAACCAGTTATTGGCAAACCACCGTCGTCTTTGGGTTTATCCCATTTAAGTTTGCAGCCTTCTTTATGAACATCGGAAACCTCAAGAGGCCCTTCAGGTTTTCCTGGTTTGTCTAAGATAATAACCTCCACAGTGGCTTCATCAAAACCAGAACTATTTTCTGCTTTAAGAGTGTAAGTTCCTGTATCTTTTCTTCTTGTATCACTTAATTGAAGTTTTGTGTTATAATCTTCGTTTTCTATCTTGACATTACCACCATTTTCAAGTGGTTTGTGAGCGAAACTCCATGTGCAAACCGGTGGAGGCTCACCTTTGACGTCTACGTCAAATTTGACCAGTTGTCCAGCACGTACTTTAACAGTGTGTAGTTTTTCACGATTGATCAGTGGACGTACTAAAACATGACAATCACAAAAAATAAACAAACACTAAAAATACACAAAAACTTACAATGTCTAGCTTTAGCAATGTGTGGATTAGTTGCATCACTAGGTTCTCCTGGACCAGCCTTATTAACAGCTCGTACACGGAATTGATATGTGTTTCCTTCTTTAAGTCCAGGTACTCGGGCCTCACAAGAAGGAGACTTTAAAAAACAACAATATAATTAAAGATTGGCTAAACGTATTACGAAGTAATTCAATTTTTTTAGAATATACTTACGTCTGTAGAAAGGATTTCATCCCAAGATGTTGAGAACTTCTCTTTTTTCTCAATGACATAGCCAGTAATAGGTGCTCCTCCACTGCTTTTTGGAGCAGTCCATTTTAAATCAACGCGATCAGCATCCCAGTCAGTAATTTCAGGTGTACCTGGTTTACCAGGAATATCGTAAGGATTTTTGGCAATTATCGAACCATCTGATTCAAGTGGTTCTGACTCTCCTTCATCGTTGATAGCTTTAACACGGAAGTCATATTCATGCCCCTCTTGTAAACCCTTAACATCCATTTCAGTGTCATTTGTTCTTCCAACTGGAACCCATCTGCCAGTTTGTTTGTCGTATTTCTCAACTTGATAACCGGTGATGGGTTTACCTCCATCATCCTCTGGTTTTTCCCATTTAAGTTTACATCCACCTTTGGTAACATCTGTAACTTTAAGAGGACCTTTTGGTTTCGAAGGAGATGACAGTACTGTCACTTCAACTTCAGCTTCATCAAAGCCGTGTTCATTCACAGCTTTAATTTTATAAAGACCAGTGTTCTTTCTAATAGAATTAGTAATATTGATCTTAGTATTGTAGTCGACATTTATTATTTCTATATTTCCCTCTGATTTTACTTCTTTGTCAATATGGAACCAAGTGCAAGTAGGAGCAGGTTCACCCTTAACATCAACATCGTACTTGATTGGTTTTCCGGCACGGACGGTGATAGGTTTGAGATTTGTCCTATCGATTCTAGGCTTAACTAAAATAAGAAATAAGTATTGTTGCGACAATTTTGCCTTATGGCATTTAAGTTTTTATCAAATTTTTCGTTTGGAAGTTACTGTGTAAATATAGAGTTTCTTTATAAATTGGATTAATTCTAACGAAATATTTGATAAAAATAAGGCACAGAGATAACTTACGTGCTCTATGTTTGATAATTTGCATTTGACTTGCATCTGATGGCGTACCACGACCAGCTTTGTTGACTGGTATTACGCGGAATTGGTATTCACCACGCTCTTTGAGGTCTTCGACGCGGGCTTCTAGTTGATCTGCAGGCACTTCAGTAGCTTTTTCCCAATCAGGTTTATATTTATCTTTCTTTTCAATGATGTATTTTTCAATTGGAGCACCACCGTCATCTTTAGGAGGTGTCCATCTAAGGTTGACTCCTTTGTTGTCATAATCGATTATTTCTGGAGTACCTGGTTTTCCAGCCGCGTCTAGAACGTTAAAAATAATATTACAGTTTGTTCATTTATTAATATCAAGTAAATATCTTACCGAACGGATTCTTAGCTACAATTGGTCTTTCAGAAACTAAAGGTTCAGAATCACCTTCAGCATTAACAGCCGTCACCCTGAATTTGTACTCAGATCCGGGTATAAGCCCAGTGACTTCGAATTCTCCTTTACCGTCTGGTGACATTCTGTCAGCAGGCAAACGACCAACACGTACCCATTTGCCTGTAGCCATATCCATCTTTTCAATTTCGTATTCTTTGATTGGACTACCTCCATCGTCTTCTGGTTTTTTCCAGCTAACTTTAGCTTTTTCTGCAGTCACATCAGATACAACTAAAGGTCCTTCAGGAGCTGCTGGTTTGCCCAATACAGTCAGTTCAACAGTTTCAGTATCCTTTCCGTTAATGTTTTCTATAGTGAGCGTGTATTTTCCTGAATCTTTACGAACAGAGTTCAGGAGTGTGAAGTCCGTATGGTAGTCGGAGTTTTCTATTTTGATACGTTCACTATTGGATAATGGAATGTCATCTCTCCACACCCATTTAACAGACGGTGGAGGTTCTCCCATAAAGTCAACTGCCCACTTATGAGTACGGCCAGCTTTTATAGTAACAGCTCTAAATGTTTCACGGTCAATTCTTGGTTTTACTGTAAAATAAAATCAGTATTTAACAATAACATCTACAGATAGAGGTCTGTACGATATGTTGAAACGTCCTAATTCCGAAAATATTCAAAAATATTCGTAATTGCCTTGAAAAGAAATTTGATACCTGAAAATAATTATTAATTACAAACCGTATTTGGAGTTTTTACTCGGAGGTGTAGTGAATCATCATATTTCCTCTAGAAAAACTATCCTATAAAATCCTGTTACAAAAGTACTAGGCAAAAGAAATTCTTGTTAAGAAAAAATGAAAAGTGGACCAAAATGAGTGTAGTAACTATTTTGTGTATGTTTCAGCAATTATTAGTATTTGAAACAACGATATTTGCTTTAATAATATTAAAAAACACAAGCGAATCAAACAAAAAATCTTACAGTTTTTGTGTTTGCAGAGGTGGTTAGCTGTTGGTGCCGAAGGTGCACTAGGTCCTGCCTTATTGTGTGCTTTCACACGGAATTGATATACCATATTTTCTTTTAAACCAGGTACGACTACTTCGGGGGTAGCATCAGGCGTCTTCGCTACCTCAGTCCAATCAGCTGCAAATTTGTCTTTCATTTCAACTGTATAATGGCTGATGGGGCGACCTCCATCGCTATCGGGTTTAGCCCATTTAAGACTGGCACTCTTGTTATCGTAGTCAAAGATTTCTGGTTGTCCTGGTGCTCCGGGCTCGTCGTAAGGATTCTTAGCTAGAATAAAGTCATCGGTTTCCAAAGGTTCAGATTCTCCTTCTTTATTTTTAGCTCGAACTCTAAATTTGTATTTCTTCTTAGGTGTTAGGTTCTTAAATGTGAAGTTAGTTTCATCAGGACCAACTTCTCCCGCAGGAATCCATCTTCCTGTGTCCATGTCCATTTTTTCTAATATATAACCAGTTAAGTCAGTACCACCCATGTCTTCTGGTTTTTGCCATGCAACTTTAACGTGGTCCGCACGGATTTCCTCAATTTTCATAGCTTTGGGTGGGGTAGGTTTATCTAAAACAATAACTTCCGCCACACCTTCACAAGTACCAGAGCTGTTGGTAAGTACCAAACGATATTTTCCACTATCAGCTCTTGTACATCTGCGTACTGTAATAATAGTGTTTCTGTCATATTTGTCGATAGTAATTCTTTCTTCCAAGTCGGGTTTGATTTCTTTTTTATCGAGGAACCATTGTACCTCGGGTTCTGGTTCACCCCCGTATTTAATATCATACTTCACAACTTGCCCCTTCTTGATAATAATACTGTTTAAGTCATTACCAATAATAAATGGTTTTACGAATCTACATTTGGCTATGATAGGTTTGGTAGGATCACTAGGTTCCCCTGGTCCAGCTTTATTAATAGCCCTTACTCTAAATTCGTACTGACTATTCTCTTTGAGTTTAGGAACAGTTCCTTTCAGTTGGTCACCTGGTACTTCAACACCGGTTTTCCAATCTTTGGCGAATTTTTCCTTAAATTCAATAACGTAACCAGTAATAGGAGCTCCACCATCGCTGTCAGGTGTCTTCCAAGTAATATCTGCGTGATCAACATCCCAGTCAACTACTTCTACGTCTTTAGGCTTGCTGGCTTCATCTGAAATTTGGCTTTATTTATAGATCTTTCTTTTTAAAGTGTTGCTAACATCGTTCTTATCGTTGTTCTTTAAATGTACTCGTTTTTTGTTTGTAAATATTGTTTTTTTTATGTATTAAATATAGCCTAATTGATCAGTAAATTATATTGTATGTTATGATAATAAACAAAGAATATGTATACCAATAAAGTAGGTGCCACCTAGTGGCAGTCCTTACATCAGGTACAGTAGAGCTTTTGGCCTGTACAGAAATATGTAAGCGGGTGTGTAGTAATATTTCACTTTATGTATTGTAAAATCGTGCCGGACATGATGCTGATAGAATGACATTCAGGCATCAAATATCCGAAAATCTTTTTAGGCTATAATAATAAAAAGATCTCCAATATAACAAAAATTATACTGAAATGATGGCGTCTGAAGCTCCCATTCGGATTTCCGGGTGAAGAAAGTTTCAGGGAGAACACCATTACAGGTTGGAAAAATCAGGACAGGGTCTTAACTAGCTAAGGGATACAAATTGTGGTATGTAGGGAAAGGAAAACTAGGAGTGGATTTAGTATACTTGCTGATAGGGAAATGAAGGATATCGTAGTAGAAATTGTAAGAACGAGTGATTGAATAACGTCAGTGAAATTAGTACTTGATAAAGAAGAATGTCGGTATGTATGGTCCTCAAGTTAGTCTACGTAAAATGAAAGAAAATCTTTCTATGGGAATTTATGAGACAATCCAGAAGAGGAGACTAACAAAATATGGGCAGGACTACAAAAAAGTGGTGGGTGTAAAAAGTGAGGAAGAAGATATATTTATGGAAAAATAGTAGAAAAAATAAGCAGGAACACAAAAGGAAGTCCTAATATAATTTATGGAATGTGGCTAGTACTATTATTATATAGAGCATGAGAAACGAAACGGGGCGGTCAAATATTTCGTGAATGAACGTCGAATCAATAACCTGAAAAATACATATTCAATATGTTTCAAAAATCTATCGAATTGCAACAAACATTACCCCCTCCAGCCACACCTACTAGAGCAGGGAGGTGGGAATTGAACTTTGAGAGAGAAATTCCTATTTTTATTGCAGATTTGGATTAATCATAAAAAAGTAATTGTTATGAAAAACATTTTTTCGAATTATTGATAGATTTATTGTGATAACCTAGGAAAATTATAGATACAGTCCAATATCTCGAAAAATACACTTCCAAATGAAAAATAAGAAGCACGTATTAAATATTTTTGAATTTAAATATTATTAAATGGCACCAAACATTACCCCGCACTCCCACTTCCTGGGGGTGGGGTGGGTGACAAATCTTATAAATTTAAAATCTTATAAATAAATAAAATAAGAAATAATAAATACATATGTATTTTATTATAAATAAATTTTATAATAAAAATAAAAATCACATTTTTTTTGCAGATTAGGATTCAACGTGAAAAGTAAACATTTTATCTAATTTTTCTGTGATTACAGCACTAGATGGCGCTGTAATCACAGAAAAACGTATACCGATCAAAATTCTGCAAACTAATTTTTATGGTACTGAATACAGTTTTTTAAGAATGTTTTGTAGAATCAGAATCTGCAATAAAAAATAGGGGTTTCTATTTAAGATTTTAGTTTCTCTTTGGTGTCATTCGATGGATTTTAAAAAAATATTGAATACGTGTTTTTCATTTGAAAGTATATTCTTGAGTAATTAGACTTGTTCCATAATTTTCCTAGGGATAAAAATAAATGCCACTATCAATACAAACCTGCTATTGGTCATGTCTCCATAACACACGCATTACAACATCGTAAGAAATCAAATTGATTTTTTATTGATTAATCAGAGATACAAATATGTCCTATGTATATATTAACTGTCCTACTTCATAAATGCAGAGATCAGCAAAAGATGTCTTCCTATGCTTTATAGATTACCAAAAAGCGTTCGATTGCGTTAATCATTCAGAATTAGTAAGATTGCTCCAGGAACGTTCGATAGATGAGAATGAGCTTAAAATCATAAAGAACCTTTATATGAATTAAGTGGCATATGTGAGAGTAGACACAGGAATCTACATCATATTTCTCAATCGCAAAAGGTGTACGACAGGGTTGTGTTCTGTCACCCCTCCTTTTTAATTCATACTCTGAAACGATTTTCGATAGAGCCTTAAGTGACACTAAGATGAATCAAAATCAACGGACAGACCATTAGTAATCTTCGCTATGCTGATGATACAGTCATAATAGCTGATAGCCAAGAAGCACTACAACGACTAATAGATAGAATAAACACTGAAGGAGAACGACTGGGCTTGAAGAAATATAAGAGTAAACAATAAGAATATACAAAAGGTCCCTAAGTTCAGATATCTTGGTAGTTGGATAACTGAAGATTTAGATCCAAACATAGAGATACGTAGCAGGATTGAGCAAGCCAGAACAACATTAAAGCACAGAAACAGCCAATAAAGGCTAATGTGATTGGAGGCCTTTAAAATGTGGGTATTTAGACGACTACTTAAAATTCCCTGGACAGATCACACAACAAATGTCGAAGTATTAAATCGAATGGGCAAAGAACGAGAATTGCTGCCAATAATAAAAAGAAGAAAAACTGTTTATCTGGACATAATAAGTACATGAATATAATAATTGCAAGGTAATACTTAGTACGACTGTGAGCCGAAAATATAAGTTGCTTGTGTTAGACATTGAATTAAAATTGAAACAAAACCAAAATATGGGCCAGGACTATAAAAAAGTGGTGGGTGTAAAAAGTGAATATTTTGCCAATGAACGTCCAATCGATAACCTGAAATATACGTATTAAATATGTTTTGAAAATCTGTCGAATTACAACAAACACTACCCGCCCCCTCCAGCCACACCTACTAGAGCAGGGAGGTGAGAATTGAACTTTGAGAGGGGAATCTCTATTTTTATCGCAGATTTGGATTAATCATAAAAAAGTAACTGTTATGAAAAACATTTTTTCGAATTGTTGATATATTTATTGTGATTGTGAGCCCAGTCTTCTTATCCAAAAATTATGGATTTCACGGCAAAATTTTTCGCAGATATCTGAAGCTTTTAAGACATAGGTGGAAGTTACTAAATCACGAGTAGATGAAAAAAGTATTTTTACCTTGCGTTTTTTTTAAACAATAATTTATTGTCACAATTTGATTTTTTATCTACTGATGAAGTTTTTTCCCTTATATTTTACATAAACAATATTTATATAAAAAATATCTTCATTTTCCCGTTTTTTAAATTAAAATTGATAAATAATTTACGGAGATATTTGCAAAAAAGCAATTTTTTGCACTAATTTATAGTTTTTATTAATTTTTTTATTAACAAAATAAAATTTTATTAATACATTTGAACTTTTTACTCAACTATAATAATATTCATTTGATAGGGACGCTGTGAAAACATAGAAAATATAATCCAAAAGTGATCCTTAAAAAAACTATCAAGGGGGGACGTGATAACTCTTGAAAGCAACACAAAAGTTATTGTTGGTAAATGGGTTGACAAACGAGAAGTTTGTTTTGTAATAACCAAATCTTGTCCAGAAATGATTACGCTACAGACACAAACAGGCTCCTCAAAGGAAACCAAATACAATAGTGGAATATAATTCTATAAGTCTTATATCGATGTTTCAGATCAGAGATCAGCTTGCAGTAATCCTGTCTGCAGATATATCAAATGGTATCGTAAAGTAGGTATTGAAATCCTTACCACTATCGCCGTTGTAAACGCACTAATCCTTTTTAATGCAACTTTGAACACTTTCTCTCTCTCTTCAATCCTGACCCCCAGGGGGAGTGTAGTGGTCGACGTGATGTCGTGTATTGTCCGTCTCCAGAGATCTCTGTCTCTGGTCATTTCTTTTAATTCATGCATAGGTCTTTGGCATATTCCTGTAATTTGATCTATCCATCTTGTTGGGGATCTTCCCCGTGATCTTCGGCCTTCTACCTTTCCTTGTATTATGAGTCTTTCCATGTTTTCTGTGTTTGCTCTCATAACATGCCCAAAATATTTTAATTGTTGGAGATGGACTTTACTAGAGAGTCGTTGGCTAACTTTTAGCTCTCTTAAAATTGAATTATTTGTTCTACGGTCGGTCCAAGGAATTCGTAACATTCGTCTCCAACAGAACATTTCAGTGGCGTCTATCTTTCTTCTCTCTGATTGTCTCAAAGTCCAAGATTCACATCCGTAGGTCAGTATTGGGAATATTTAGCAGTTGATCAACCTCATCTTAATCGCTCTTGAAATTTGACAGTCCTTCCATATTTTGGTCATTTTTGTTGTGGCAACTTTTGCTAGATCACATCTACGTTTAATCTCGTCTTGTAATGACTCTGTGTTTGGATTAATGATCCCAGATATAAGTATGAGCTCACAACCTCGAATCGGTCAATTGTGGTTATGTATGGATGATTGTTGTGTAGTCTATCCACTATCATGATCTTTGTCTTTGATATGTTTAATTACAGACCAAATATTTGACTTTCGTTTTCGATCAGTCGTATAAGTTCCATCAGCTCTGCTTGACTATTTGCAAGAAGGGCTGTGTCATCTGCGAAACGTAGGATGTTTAGTTTATAACCATTTATTGAGATGGAAAGATTTAACACTAAAATGGATATAACGACGTTCAGGGGAAAACTTGTTGCAGAAATGTGCCTAAAACATGAACACACAACCGTACAAGAGATGTCACATAAACTCGAACAGACGAGGGCGATGTGTTGTATGCTACAGCCACTTTCCTGAGAGGTACGAAAGAGCTCATGCAACCAAGAATTGTGAGCAGTGTAATACCAGGTCTATAGGTTGTCTAGAGGAAAAGTTTATGTAATCAAATTGTTTTTTTTAAGATACATAATGTTACCCTAAAATAGTTGCTTGCTTTATTTAAACATTAATCAGTAATATTTTTAATAAAAACCTGTGTATCAATTTTAATGCACCTAGGCTATTTGGTGTGTATCGAATTTGAACACAGACTAAATATGGCTTAAGCTTAAGCTCCAGAAAGTGGGGTTGGATCGGTCACACACTCCGAAAAAATAGTTCCAGTATAGCAAAGACTGCCCTAGAGTGGAATCCCCAAGGGAAAAGAAAAAGAGGTCACCCAGTACAAATCATGGACGAGATAAGAGGCCAAGGAAAGTCTTGGAATGAGGTGAAGGCCTTAGCGCAAAATAGAACCCAAAATATGGCAATATTTTAAATCACTATTATATAGTGTAATATTTTCCAGCAACAACAAAAAAATATCTCGGGCTGAGTGGATAATTTTTTTAAATCGGACTGGAATCAAAGTGTTGAAAGTTATTTTAGTAAGCCCACAATTATTAATCTAAGAAAATTTTTTTTTTTCAAATTTTTTTTCTTTTCTTTTGATGCCTATCTGTTTCAGAATGGTGTGTCGATGTTTTAATCTTATGGATGCCAATATTATTCATAAGCAGCAGTCAGGTGCAAAAGGTAACTTAAAAAATTCTTTCAACATTTTTAATGATAACTATCACCTCTTGATTTATCTAGTAAATTTAATTACGAATCAACCAATTTTACTTTTGATTTACAAATACAAAAACAAATGAACTACATTGTTTTACAAGAACTATGTTCAAAAACCATACATTGTTAATCACTGACAAATAATATGAACAAACAATAACATTACAATTAAACGAGAACATATAAAAAACGAATTCGAATGAACATAATATGTATACAATTTTGCTGATTTTTCGTCCTGTTTATTAAATCCGCTTGTTAGCAACACTAAGGACAAAATTGACAATGATATTGTAGTCATGACATCATAAAAAGAATGTACTGGGTTATAATGGGTATTATTTCAACTACGCGCTTTAAATAGTTGTCTGTAGGACTTAAATTTGCTGTGTTGAGAGACCAAAATTACCTTATTTTGTTACAGTTTTCCTTTTGTTAAAGACGAAAATTGTAGCCACTGTTCTATATGTAAAACTGGCGAGAGTTTTAAATTGTAAGTTTTGGTGGTAAACCTCATAGAACCCAGTATATTCTCATACAAACATGTACAGTGTTTAAAATACTTACCCCAAGGATCTTTAGCTAATACTGGTTTACCGAACAGAGCTGGTTCACTAGCACCTAGCTGGTTAACAGCTTTGATTCTGAATTTATATTCTTTCTTGGGAGTTAGTTTTTCGACTTTGAATGTAGTTGGTTCATTGGCTTTTATTTCACCAACATTTTCCCAACCAGCTAAAAAAAAATTCTCTTAGTAATTTTGTTTAAATGGCAGAATAATTAAGTGATTATATATTGGAGAAAATAAAAGAGACAGCTAGAATGTAAAAAAAACGCAATAAGGGAACATAAAAAGTTTCGAATCTAGAAAGAACCCAGGCACTCTTCACACTACCCTCAAAATGTGTTGTAGCCACTATGGGCTGTTGGCCTGCAAGATATAGGTCAAGCATGTCAACTTTGAAATGACATAACCAATTTCAAAACCTATGGTTATACATACTTTTACATAATTTGCACAAAATAACCTTTTTTGAGAACGATTTCCGGAGTGGAAATCAAAAAGTCAAATATTAGTTATTTAAAAATGTGATTTTAGATAGATTAATTAGTTCATGAGCCATGTACTTAAAGTACTATCATTCACTCGCACATATACACCAAATTAGAACACCAAATTAGAACTTCTACTAGAATTTCTACTTGTTTAAAACCAAAATTCAGATTCTCACCTAAATATATGCCTTCTACGAATTACAAAGCAAACATATGATGAATAAACCGATATGTGGAATCTAAAATTTCATTCCACATCATCTCGATTTATCTAATTGATTGATTGATTTATGAAGCTTAAGATATGGGGAATAGAATATTAAATAGAAATAGAAAAGATAGAAAATATAGAAATAGGATAGAAAATTAAATGAAATACACCTATAAGGGCACATAGACAAGGACTGGGACAAATTTCAGCAGATTATCAGTAACACAGCTAAAGAATGCAATAAAAATATAACTAAAAAGAAAAAGGATTGGTTTGACGAAGAATGCCAGAAGGAAATTGAAGAAAGAAGTAAACTAAGATGGATATGATCAAAAGTGATACGGAAGAAACAAGAAACATATGAAAAACAAAGAAAAATCGTAAAAAAAGTTTTGAGAATGAAAAAGAGAAAGTACATGGAAAATCAGCTGAAAGAAATAGAAGAAAATTACAAAAATCGAGAAATTAGAAATTTATACCAGGGAGTAAAAAATGAAAAAAGAGGATACCAACAGAAAACAATATTTTACAAAGATAAAGAGGGAAACGCCATAAGTGGAGAAAATGAAATAGCCGCTAGTGAAGAATACTTCGATGAATGCTAATACAAACAGAACACACAGCCTATAAGAGCGGAGAAACATAGGAACCAAATAAATGAGACAGAAGGAACACCCCCTACCAGAAACGAGATAAAGGAAATAATAAAGAAATTAAAAAATAACAAGAGTCCAGGAAGTGATAATATAACTGCAGAGATGTTCAAATATGGAGGGAAAACGCTAGAGGAGCAAATGTTCAAATTAATAAAGGAGATTTGGATTAAAGAACAACTACCACAAGAATGGACAGATGCAATTATATGCCCACTTTATAAGAAAGGCGATAGGACAGATTTTCAAAATTACAGGGGATATCACTATTGAATACTGCATACAAAATTCTTGCAGCGTGTATAAAGGACAAATTGGCAGGAGTGATAGAAAACATTGTCGGCGAGTACCAATGTGGCTTCAGACCTGGTAGAAGTACAACAGATCAGATATTTACGCTCAGAGAATTGCAAGCGGAAAGTTACCAACACAATCTGCCGACAAGGGTCCTCTTCATTGATTTCAAACAAGCGTACGATAGAATAAAACGGAACCAAATGAGCAAAGCACTAGAAGAATTGGGTATCAGTAGAAAACTTATAAGAATGATACAAATAACGCTGTCCAAGACTGAGAGCAGAGTTAAAATAAATAATATAATGTCGGAAAAATTTGAAGTCAGTGAAGGAGTAAGGCAAGGAGATCCCCTATCATCGATACTATTCAGCTTGTGTTTGGAGAAGGTCATACGAGATGCAAATGTCAACAGAGAGGGATTGTTATACCAAAGAAAGCACCAATGTCTAGCCTTTGCTGACGATGTAGTAATACTGCACGAAGCAAATGGGAGCTACAAGAAGTAGTAAAGAGGCTAGATAGAGAGGCAAAGAAAATAGGCTTAGCCATCAACGAAAGTAAGACAAAATACATGAATGGAATATGACAGTGACAAAAGTGGAATCTAAAATAGAAGTAGAGGTGAAAAGCATATATATTTGAAGCAGTGGAAAGATTTACATACCTGGGGTCGATGTTCACATGCAAACCAAATATTAGAGAGGAGCTCCAATCAAGAATAATGGCAGGAAACCGATGCGTGTACTCATTAAACAGGCTATTAAAAAGTAAACAGATATCTAGGAATGCCAGAATAAGGATTTACAAAACAGTTATACAACCAGTGGTAACCTACGCCAGTGAAGTGTGGACACTGAACAAAGGCGAAACAGGTATGCTCGAAATATGGGAAAGGAAGGTTTTGAGAAAGATATTTGGAGGCAAGATAGTAGACAATATATGGAAAAGAAGAACAAATAAAGAATTAGAAGATATGTACAAGAATCCTAGTATAGTGGGAGTAGTAAAGGCTCAGAGACTCAGGTGGCTAGGGCACATAGAAAGAATGACAAATTCTCGAGTACCAAAAATGATTCTGATGCATACAATGGGTACAAAAAAAAAGGAGAGGAAGGCCGAGAAGTAGATGGAAGCAAGAAGTAGAGAAAGACCTAGAAACACTGGGAATAGAAAGATGGAAGGACAAGGCTACTAATAGGAAGAAATGGAAAACAATAACAGCTCAAGCCATGGGTCTACTAGGCTCGTAGTGCTATTATATATATATATATATATATATATATATATATATATATATATATATTATATATATTATAAGATATGGAGAACTTTTAATCAGAATGAATGCAAAGTTTCAGCCAGTTTAAGTTTTAGTAATTTATTCAAAAAATATTTAATCAAGTCTTACCTTTCAGACTGAGATCCTGTCTTTCAACGATGTAATGGAGAAGAGGTGATCCACCATTATCTTTGGGTGGTTTCCAGGATATTTTACAGTTGTCTTGGAATATATCTGTTACATTAACCTCTTCTGGTGGAGAAGGAACGTCTTGCATGGTGATCTTGACATCTTTAACATCCTCACCTTGTCCGTTCGATAATTTGATCTGATATGGACCAGATTGGTCCCTGGTTGGTTTTTTAATTTTGAATATGACTTTGTCATCTGAAATAATTGTCTCCACATCTTTTAGAGGAAGTACTTTTCCGTCTTTGATAAGTTTAGCTTCCAAAGGTGTTTGTCTGGTTCCACTAACTGTAAATTTAATTATTATTTATATTTAAAAATAGGTTAAGTATACTACTTACTTTTGTATGGTACTTCAAGGACAATAGGTTTGCTAATTGGTGCAGCGAAGTCTGATGGGAAGTCAATTTCAGGCTTACTTTCACCTTTTTTGACGGAAAGCACCATGGCAGATTCAAGTTTTCCTGATACACACTTTATTTCACCATCATCTGCCAAATCTAAACCATTAAATACGAGTTGGTGCTTACCACCTCCCAAGTTTTTGATTTCGACTCTCTCAGAGGGCTTGATTGGTTCGCCATTAAACAACCACTCGCATGGGGCTGTTTGATCTTGCAGTTCAATGTCCAAAACGAGTTTTTCACGTTCGACAGCAACAGTGTCTTTCAGTTTTTTGTTAAAGCGGTTCAAGTAGTTCACAATGATCTCAGCTTCGGTTTTGTCTGCATTAGTAGTACAGGAGTACATACCAGCATCGGTAACTTTGGCGTCTTTAATAACCAGTTTGCGTTTGCGACCATCCTTGCTGACAACTACTCGTTTATCTGGTTTAATTTCTTCTCCATTCTTAAACCACTGTACATCACCACCTGCATCGTTGAGCTCACATACTAATGTAATATTTTCTTTTTCTACGTGTTGTTGATGTTTAAGTACTTTTACGAATTTGTATGGGTACTCTACAACGTTAACTTTGGTTTGTGTCTTTTCAGTTTGTTTTTCTAGTTTGCAGGTGTAATCGCCAGCATCATCAAATGTAGAATCTTTAATAGTCAGTCTACATACTCCGTTAATATCTTTAGAAATACTGTATTTATCATTATCTTCCAACTTTTTGTCTCCTTTATACCAACCAACAATGGCCAAACTACTACTTACAGTACAAGCCAGTTCAACTTCATGTTTAGTGTATCCATCATATTTTTTCTTTAGTGCTTTGGTAAAGGTGTAACTTGGATCTGGTTCATCTACTGTTAAGAAACCAGTAGAGCTGACTCCTCCGATTTCAATTGTGTATTTTCCAGTATCTTCTACTTTTGGATTGCTTATGATCAACTGATATACGTCACCTTCATTCTTAAATTTATATTTAGATCCAGGGAAAAGTTCCTGTAATTAAAAAGAGTAAATGACTCTGTGTAAATGTGATATACTGACCATATAATTCTTATAACTGATACAAAAACGCATTTAAAGGTGCAAATAATAAAAATAAATAGGAATATACTTTTATATTTTAAAATGAATAAAATACAAAGATCACTTACGTCTTTCCTGAACAGCCATTTTGGTTTACAATTAGTTTTTGAGAATCCAGCATCAAACACAACTTTCTTATCTTTTCCTTCTTTAGCGAATTGATCTACCAGAGGTTTTAGGAAGCTTTCTTGTTTCTAAAACATAAGAAGATTTTAAATTAACGGATGCTTAGAGATTTTTTAAAATAACCATTGCTATTTACACAAAAATATATTACAGGTTGTAAATATATAAAAAAAATGTATATATTGCTATAAAAAATTGAAAAATATGATAACACCAATATCTACATCAACATCAAAGAGTACGTGGATATAAACAGAGGACACACAACACTGACATCAGAAGAAGGTGTTACATTGAAATTTTTATACAAAAGTATAGGAATTAGACCTATTAGAAATATTAGAATAATCGTCAAGGATATTGTATATTATCTTCCATGTTAAATATCATCATTACCAAGTATAGCTCATTGCAAAACACAAACAGATAATTCGTTTAAGATCAATAAAAAAAATCAAACTAGATATAGATATCATTCAAATAAACAAAAACTAATTTTTATCAACTAATTTTTAAATAATTACATTATTATATATATATATATATATATATATATATATATATATATATATATATATAAATAACACAGTTTATTAGGGTTGCAGTCAGAATCTTTGCCGGGATGTTAAAAAAACACTCTTTTGACTTTTTGTCGAGCTTTCGGAATGGTTTTATTCCTTTTTCAAGACACTGTAAAAGACAATTATGTAAATATTTGAAAAATATCACAATTCTTTAGTGTAACTTACTAGTCGTTGAGATTATTTTTATAAGCATTTACACTCAACATTTATACCACACATTAAAATATACAATTATGGACATAATACATCATAAAATTTTTAAAATTTGTTGTAAAAATAGTAAAACTTGATTGATGGCATGTTTTACTGGTGTATATTAATAAATATTAATAAATATTTACCAGTACAAAAATTACACCTCTGTATAATATGTTGCATACCATTAAGACAGGTTTAAAAAGTATATTCACCTAAGAAGGACCTCCAGTATTTCTTGTAAAGAAAGATAACATCAATTACACCTAATTACACATTAATTACACTGTTTTTTCTTTCCATTCTCTGTATGGGTTAATATACACCAGTAAAACATGCCATCAATCAAGTTTTACTATTTTTACAACAAATTTTAAAAATTTTATGATGTATTATGTCCATAATTGTATATTTTAATGTGTGGTATAAATGTTGAGTGTAAATGCTTACAAAAATAATCTCAACGACTAGTAAGTTACACTGAAGAATTGTGATATTTTTCAAATATTTACATAATTGTCTTGAAAAAGGAATAAAACCATTCCGAAAGCTCGACAAAAAGTCAAAAGAGTGTTTTTTTTTTAACATCCCGGCCAAGATTCTGACTGCAACCCTAATAAACTGTGTTATTTGTTTATATCGACAGTCACTAATATCCAGTACTTCTTGTATATATATATATATATATATATATATATATATATATATATATATATATATATATATATATATATGTGTGTATATATTGTGACTTAACGTACTTAGAAAGGTAAAACAAAGTCTCTTCTGTGAGAAAATACTGTATGTAGGTTTCAATATATTGATGGATTGAAAAAAAAATTCTCTGATATTTTTTGGTATTATTTGGTACTTTAATATCCACCTTTGATTTTATTTAGCACTTTATTAAGCAGAAAAAATCATACATGTGACTTTCATTCAGTTGTTAATGAGAATATTCATATTTTTTTACTGCTTATTAGTCCAAAATTCCTTTTTTTTCGCTATGATAATAAAAAGGTTCTAGATTAACCATTTCTTTCGAATTTCTATAGAAAATCATTCAATCCCTCTAGCCTCTCCTTTTAAATTATTTATGTATTTAAATTTTAAAGTTGTGTGTTTTATAGTTATATCATTGGTTAGGGTCATATTACCCCAGTCAATGCTTAAAAAAAGCTGAAAAAATGAAGGTTCCAACACGTATATGAGGGTAGCTGAGAAAAATCTGTGAAGTGTACAACTGATTTTGTTTTGTTTTATAAACAATCTTAGAAAGTGAAAAACATCGGTTTTTGCCTATAAACAGTTTTTTAAATATTTATTCTTTATTTTGAGAGCGTTCACAATATAATATATAAAGAATTGACCGAGATAATTATAAAAAACCCTTTTGTAATAATTTATGAATGTTAAGAACTTTATTTAAATAAATAACTGTTATTAAATAAACTAATTTTTTGCATAAACACGTAATATATTTACTTAAGATTGTGGCAGTTAATAAATTATTAAATTATCCCAAATTCCAAATAGATCAACCAAATAGTTTATAAATTATTGAATTCCTTTATCCCAGAGAGCGATTATTTAAACAACTGTGCTTGCCCAAACAGTCACTCTAGAGGTATCATATAAATCGCAATTGATTCTTCAAAGCTTCATTTATAAGGTTTATTAACTTTTTACTTTTTAGCTTATAAATATTTAAAATAACTTTAATATTTTTTATGCCACACGCTTATATGTAGGCTCAATCAAAAGCTGACGAAAAAGCACTTTTCAAAAAAAAAAATAGAACCATCTATGACTAATAGGAATAAAGTTAGCATTTTATTTAAAAAATCATAGCGTTTTAAGCTTAAAATCATACTTCTTTTGTTAATTAACATAAAGAGCTGAAAATAATAACCCTTTATACCCCCGAAGTAAAAATGTATAACCCTTTAAAATGGTGGTAAAATACCGCCACGGAAAAGAGGAGGGGAGAACTGCCGGACTCCGTTTTTTTTATATTGGAACTTCAAATTAACGCGTTTTGGCAAAATTTGCAATGTTTTGGCTTCTATCGCACGCAGAATTTTCATTTTTTTTAAACTGGGGTAGATTAACAAAATAATAACAACATAATAACATAAAGAATTGTTGTGCTATTTTAAACTCTCGAAAAATCCTGGAAAAATAAATTAATTAAATTTTTTCATAAAAACGTTTAAGAAATATTTAAATTTTATTGATAAGTGTATAGTATTTATATAAATATATAATATTAATTATAAATTATTAAAATAAATTTATTTCTTTTATTTAATTTTATAGTTTTTTCTTTCACCTTTTAAGGTAGTTTAAATAAAAAAAGTAAAATCAGCTGTATGACTTCACATATTTTTCATCAGCTACCCCTCAGATACCTTTTAGAAGTTTCAAATATCTGTATAAGATTTTTACGTGAAATCAATGATTTTTTCCCAGACAGACTGGTGTTTTTTTATTTATTGATATCTGAGATCTATTTTACAATGAACTATGAATACGTTGTTATACTTATAGTTATAAATAAAACAAATAATAATTTCCACGTAAAGATTTCGGAAGATAACAACCACACCTTTATACAGGATGTATTATATATATACAAAAAATAGACCAACGGAAAAGATGGTGTTGGTTTCTCAAAAATATGTAATTTGTAAAAAATGAAAAAATTGAAAAAAATTTCGGACGCCACTGGTGAGGCATATATACAATATACGTGCAATGGGTTATGGGTTGGGATGCTAAACGAAAGTGGTTGTTATTTTTTGTACTGTTTCTCGTTTCTTTTGCTTTGTATCAAACTTTTATATGATTTTATGTTGCCCTTTAAATAATATTTAGTTTAAAAATTATAAATATAAAAGTGTTTGTACTATTAAAATATATTTTGGGGTTCATAGAGCTAAATTGTATTGTTTTTTAAACTGTTTCTTTGCGACAAAAACAACAAGAAGGATGGCATAATGGGAAAGAAATAAAATAAGAAGGTTAGGAAATAGTGCAGTCATTGAAGCATTATTGCTCCGAATTTTTTTACTGTGAACCGAATTGCATACAATTTTAGAATTAGGTTCATTGTACTCTTAACTTCAAAAGTGAAAATGATTGAAGGCCCAATTTTAAGCAAAAAATCATTTTTATGTCATACCAAAGTTTTTTTTTTTGTGATTTTTTTCAATTTAGGGGTTTAATCAAGGGGTTGAAAATGATTTTTATATGAGGTAATTGTGTTAGAAAACACTTTACAATTTCACCACTTACTATTAGACATGTTTACTAGCGATAAAATGGCTCAATGTCAATTTTTCCATTAAGGGGTTGTTCACACCCCTTAAAAATAATAGGCGGAGTTCAGATTATTTTCACTTTTGAAGTTAAGGATAAGATGAGCCTAATTCCAAAATTTCATGCAAATCGGTTCACATTAAAAAAATTGGGAGGTAAGACCGTATTTTTCGCTTCAATGACAGCACTAAAAGTATGCATAAATACAGTTGACTAGAAAGATAGTAAGAGTAAATGTTAAAATAGAAAATAAAAGAGTAATACTTGTAAACAAACGTAACGAAACGTCGAAAGTAGCAAGAACTTATGATGAGGAATTATCTATTATCATAGAGTAAAGAAAGAATGCCTCTCATTCCCGGGCAAATGTTTTTTATTGGAACTTTTTACTCTCTGAAACACCAGAAAAATCTTCTGGCTTAGAAAAATCTATTTAGCAAGAATAGCGACCTAGAATTCACGCAGTGTACTTGCAGCTGGAAACTTGCGTATGCTGCAAATGAGATGGAGTGACTTGATGTAGACATTATGAAAGTGAGTCATATCATCAAGTTAACTTTTTTACTATTCCAGTACAACTGATGAGAATATACAACATAGAAATGTGGTAGGAATTCTTATTAAAGATAACAAGATGCCAAGAACTCTTCATACTATCAATCATAAAAAGTGCCTTCTTCTTTCCCACATCCATCAATATATACAGAAGTCTTTAATAGTCATCACACTGCATTGGGATATAACCAATGCAACCTTCAGGGCGAACAAGTAGAGCAGAGCTCAAGCATCTTGCAACACGATGTAAAACAAAAGTCTGCCTTTTTTCCGCTAGATGGAAAAAAGGCTACAACCCAAATCAAACACTTATATCCACCAAAGACTACTGCTATAAACATACCATGATAGGAGAATGATATCAGACATATTGAGCCTAGGTAGAAAACCACCAAAGATTTGCCAAACTGTGCTAAAAAACACATTTCACGTGGTCTAACCAAATCCTACATTCCATGCTGGACTGAAGAATATAGAGACCTGTCTGATCAATACGAGCAAACCAGAGATCCACATGTAGATGAAAAATAACTTAAAGTTTCTGAATTCTGCAAAAACCACCAGGTGGAGGGAAATTCTCGTAACCCTCAACTTCACCCATAGAATCTACTCAGAAAATTGAAAACATGCCCTAACATCCCGACAACTAACTCTTCATTACCAAACCCAGAAGATATAGCGAAACGCATCGCTCAGCTCTTCAAACTAGCCATAGAAAAAGTTCATAAAAGAGAAGTACGATATCAGCTTAAAAAGATCAAACTACACATCAGCAAAGCCTACCAATTATGAGACAAATGGAGACCGAGGAACTTTTTAATGCACTAGACTTAATTAATTGTCACAAAGCTGCAGGAGTTGACAAAATATAACTCGAGTTGATAAGGCAGAGAACATCTGGTCCAAAAATTCGAAAGTGGCTCATAGATTTCTTCAACAAGAGAATGAAAACACAAAAGCTCCCTACGATATTCAAACAATGCAAAGTCTGCAAACCAGGAAAAGACACTTTACTATCGGAGAGTTAGAGATCAATCGATCTTTTGAATGTTTGTCATAAGATTTTTGAGAAGATAATTTACGCGAGACTTTTACAATCTGTCAGCGGAACAAGCTGGATTTATGTCAAGAAGGAACTGCAATGATTAAGTTCTTTCTCTAACTATTGATTTGACTTGCGCGTACGACACGGTAAGTGACAAATCATTTAATAACCTAGTAAATCAAATGCAGTGCGACAGATTATTTCACATTAGCTTCTTCTTTTTAGAGTTCCTGTCCATTCATGTCCAAGGAACATCGAGAATGCCCAAGCCATTATAGAAGTCGACCTTAATATTATTAATAAACATTTAAAAAAAATGGGACCTTCAACCAAATCCTACAAAGACAGAGGTTACTGCTTTCCATTTAAATAGCCGCGAATTAAATCACAGACTAAACATAAAAATCGATAGAATTATTCTAAAACATAACCCAAAACATCTCGGTGTAATACTAGATCGTACTCTAACTTTTAAGCAAAACTTACATAAAACTGCAGCTGAAGTAAAACCTAGTACCAACATTATTCATAAGCTTGAAAACACTTAGGGAGACCATGCAGACAATATTGTGCTCCAGTCTGGCTAAACGTTCTATATACACAATTAAATTAACCCATCAGATATATTACGGCAACCATAATGAGTACGCCAAGTCAATGGCTTACACCTTAAAAGCCCCATACTCGAAATATCAAAAGAATCCATAACTGAAAATAAACCAGGGCCAACTGTGACTGAAATCTCGAAACTCCTAAACAGCTAACAATTCTCCAAACAATTTCACAATCCATGAGCATTAGATAGGTAAATGGAACGAAGAAGTGGACAATGCACACCTAATAGAAAATCCCACAGTTAAACCCAACAGTTTCTCCCTTGCACTGAACCTAGTGTACTCTCAACCGAATCAGAGTAGGTCATGGAGTATGTAACAAATCACTTAACCATAGAAGCACTGCAGATAGCTCTCTATGTGACCAATGCAATGCTGCTGAACAAATAGTCCACCACATCACCCAAGAATGTCCAGCAACACGATTCAAGGTATTTTAAATGAAATCCACGAACTAACTCTTGAGGCAATGGAATGACCACTTACAATTCAATCAACTGACAAGCCCATAAATATAAACATAGTTTAAGTGTCAACAAACAAACCGGATCAAATTGACAGAGATCTATTCTTATTTGGGGCACCTCTTACGTGTATCAAGATATTCTCCTAAACTTTATACTCACCGGAAAGATTGAGGGTAGAAAGGGACTATGAAGAGAAACATACAGAATTGGTGTGATGTCGCAGACGTTGAGTTGATTTTCTGACTGGTTCAGGAAGGAAGATGAGATTTGTTGATTAGGACAGCAATTGAAACGCCTACACGCTGCCAAGCGTACGGAACAAGAAAAATAGAAGACAAGTAAAAGGGCTGTAGTATATAATCCCTAGTAATACAATAACTAAAAAGGTTTATTTAGGTGAACAACTTTTAGATTCCATTATAATTTATCGTTTATGGTTTTTGTTAAATTTTATATTTGCTCAAAATATTTAACGGGCTTTTTATTTAAAGAAACAAGACAAATCGCCAGCATCCCTTAGTTACATATTAAACATAAAGAATAAGAGAGGATAGTTTCATCCGACCTCCTTTTTTTCAAAATGGTGTAGTATTGGCCAGTCTGGTATTAATTCAGCCAATGAAGGCCTTCTTGAGGGTGTGGGATTCTACAAAAAGAAAACTGTAGTAAAGTATTCCATCAGTCGCAGCTCTTTCATTATTCGGAGGTAAATCGATGGAGTTACGGGTAAAAGGAGAATTTATAAGCTAGCAAGAATGACTATGATAAATAAACAAGATTGTTGTAAACTTGCTCTGAAAAATAAATGTTTTACTCCACATTTTTATGAAATAGTAATAATTACGCATTATAAAAATTATTCAGTTCAAATCACCTTAGTTCAATTGTAAGGTATCACTAAGGCCGATAATGGGCATTATGATACAAATTTAATTATGTCCAAATAAGCGAACAAAATGTTTAAATAGAAAATAAATTTATATTTTCTAAACAGTATTTTATTTAAATCAATTGGACTAAGGTTAAGTTGAGCTGATATTTTCGTACGAAATGAATTATATGATAATTTCTTATAAAAAAAATTATTAATATAAAATATTTTCTTTACTTTAATAACGATTATATTATTATCGAAGTGTAAACTCACCTTTTCGACTTTCTTTAATGCTGGCACTGGTTTTTCAACCTCTTTTAAGTCTCCCCAGTTGGGGTCTTCCTTATCCTTGTCCCATTTGGCGTACTTTCTCTTCATAAGCATAGAACGGAAATCAACACCTCCAGCACCTATGTGTTAAAAGAAAGAGCAATATGAGCCATATATCTCAATTTATTTTTACGTGTGTGCATATTATTGCCAAAATGATTATTATATAGAGTAAAAAAGTAATTACCAGCTACGAAGAGGGTCATTTCAGCGGAGTCTTCACCATGGATGTTGGCTATGATAACTTTATAGGTACCCTCATCATTGGGTTTTACTTTTCTGATGCAGAGTGTGATCAAGTTTGTTTCGCCATCGGTTACAAATCTGAATCTACCACCCTCAATAATTTCAGTCATACCCTGTAATAAACAAGCGATTAAATAAAGGGAATTCAAAGAAATTATATGTATTTAAAAATTTATTATAGTTTCATTATAAGACAAATGTTACCCATAATTGCTTATGCGTCGGACACAGTCAGTCTCCACCAATCAATGTTGGGTTATCCAACAATTAACAACTTAGTAGTATCTTCTAACAAATACTAATATAGGAACACCTAGATCGCTACAAGCCTTTTATGCCACTACAGTTATACAGGAAGAAGAGAATAATCAGACTTTCCTGAAAAACCTTAAAAAGAGCCAAAACAAAGACAGTGGCTTAAAAGTCATACGAGAATAGCTTAAAAATAGATTAAGACCTATTTAAAAGGAAATAACCAAATACAATGGAACTAATAAGGCATACTGAGCTCAATGGAAATCTCTTGACCTTTCCATTGGTCTATTATATCGGAAGTGGGAAACTTTTCGAGAGTTTACTTTATTGTATAAACACACCACAGAGCCATTAAAATCCAAGACGTCTACCAACCAGAATGTCTGAGGTTTGAAGACGTTGGTCAGACCGCAGACCGAACGAACCATTTGCTTCGGCGACAATCAAATGAAACAAGGCAGTAAAAGGTAGAGGAATTGCAAAAGTGCATCCCTGCAGGGTAAGAGGTATTGCTAGACTTTTCTCCTCTAGATACGTAAGGCAGATCGCTCTAGAAAATACGTTTAGGCTAACATGGGCTCTCATGTATTATAGTGATGAGCCAAAAACACAGAAGGGAATTGGAATAGGACTTATTGATTCCAAACTATCAGTAGTCCTCCAAACTACAATATTTTAAGTAAACCTGGTAGCACTAGATTTTTTTACTCAATAGTTTCTGACAAATCGTCTCAATTCGGGCAAAATATTGAATGCGTCAGAAAGTTAAGCTACCCTAAAGACTCTAAAGTATACAATTTGAGTCCGTAAAAGCCTGCAACTGCACACATTTACTTTCTAGCTAAATAACTCTATCAAGCAGCTGGAGAAGAATAAAAAACAACTTTTTTATGGGAGTCAGATCATAAGTGAATTGCTGGTAATACAATTATTGCTTATAGTGTTGGTAAAGAAGTAGATATTACTCTTTTTATACCACCACATATATAACAAAAATACTTATAGTAGAGGAGGTCCGAAAATGGGGAAAGAAACTTAGTATAGTCTACTGGAAAAATATTCCAGGTTCAAGTAAAAATATTATTACAATCTCCTACTCTTTGCTACGTAAAAATACTCTTAGAGTCTCAGAAGACTGCTCTAAAAGTACATACAGATATTCTTACTGGATATTGCTCAGATATCGTCGCTGGTAAATGACTTTCGAATGATTTTGTCAGAATGATTGGAACAAGCACTTCATTTCCTAGTTAACTTTAGTGCGGCTCGAAATTCTTTCATATTTTGTTTTAACAGTCCGTGTCTTTAACACATTATAAAGGTACAAACCTACTGAAATTATAATCTCTTATTTTTTATACATAAATACCTTATAGAATTTGAATGTCGGCGGTGGATCACCCTCAACTTGGATAGTAATGTAAGCAGTTTGATCTAAAAAAAAATAAAAATATAAAATAGTAATTAGAAATGTTGCCTCAGCGAAATGTATTCGAGAAAAGATATTTGTAAGTTTTATTCTGGAATAACATATAAAAGTTGCACCTCACCTTCAACTGACGAGTAATTTTCTTGAACATCTACAATTTGAGGTGCTGCTCCCTTAGGACCAGAGGTTTCAAAGGAGTTGAGGGTTTGTTCACAAGATCCTCCAATTCAGCCAAACTTGGTCGACGTACGTCGGAGCTGGGACGACGACGCTAAATTTGAAAAGTTCTGTTAAATCTTCAGCTATTGATTGACGTGAAGGATTGACATAATGATAGATTTTTTGTGCCTACTCGTCATTAAAGGGTGTGTGTTGTAGTAAGTGAGTGAATCAGAAGTGTATTGGGCGAAAGACAAAAACTAGAAGAAAAATGTAATGCTAGACATTGATCTGAAAGTTGGTGGGCAAAAAATCTTAAAATGTGGCTACTAATGAAATAAATTGTACAAAATGTAATTCATTTTGAGAAGCTTTGGTGGAAATAAACAAATAAATCGAGATCTAGTATAAGCTTGCTAGTTTCCTACGACTTTGTTTTTGTATATGTTATAATTCTAAAATAGGTATAGAGTATCAGAAATTGTACAAATGATAAAACACATCAGGCTAATAAACCGAAAATTATGTTTATAAAAATTAAGGTGAGTTTGATTGCTGTAGAAAAAGCGTTAAATACTCAATCAAGAGAAAGAATATTAAATTGTACTAGATTGAATATGAATAGTCATTCGACACGAAATATACGTTAAAGATAAGGATCAAATGGAAGAGGTAGCATGACCACAGGAGCAAAAGTTGGAAAGCCAGAATGTCGAAGAAATAAGATCATTAAGATCTAGTCGAAGGTGAACGAGTAGAAACACAAAAGGAAAATAAATCTGTTGTGTGATGTATAATGATTTAGACTGGGTGCAAATCGAGAAGCAGCTTGATGACGTGAGATGAGGTGGCTCACCGAGATTTCCTGTGAAACACAAATATAAATCTCAGTTTTAACCCTGCTATCTTCTTCTTCTTCTTGATGTGCATATCCGTTACGAATGTTGGCGATCATCATGGCAATCTTTATCTTATCTCCAGCAGCTCATAAAAACTGCACATATGTTGTATTGAACCAGATTCTGAGGTTCTTCAACCAAGATGTTCTTCTTCTTCCTGCATCTGGTTTTCCAAATATTTTCCCTTGCAGGATGGCTTTAAGGAGAGCATATGTAAATTCATTTTTCATAATATGTCCGAAGAACTGTAACTTCCGAGATTTGTTGGTGGTCAGTACCTCTCGGTTCTTATTCATTCTTCTGAGGACCTCCTCATTTGTGACTCGGTCAGTCCACGAAATCTTAAGCCTTCTCCGATATACTCACATCTCAAATGCTTCTAGTTTTCTGCACATATCTTTGTTCAAGGTCCACGATTCAGTTTTCAGATCTTGGTTGTTAATTCCTGTTTCTTTTAGTATTTGTATCATCTTGGTGTGCTGTACTCGATCAAATGCTTTCTCGTAATCAACCAGACATAACTAAAGTCGCAGTTGACGTCTCTGCATCTCTGGACAAGACTTGTACTGAGACCAAAGCCTCTATAGTACCAACAGTATTTATGAACTCAGACTGGTTAGGGAAAATTTGACTTTCACACAGCTAAAACACTTTTAGATGACTCATGAGGCTTATAGTACGATAATCTTCGCATTTTTTAGCTCGTGTTTTTTTAAAGTGCAATAAACTCAGATTTCAGCCATTCTGTTGGTATTTCTCCAGAGTTGTACATGTTGCTGAATATCTTTGCGATTATTGCTATTTATTCGTTGTCCATTAGTTTGAGTAGTTCTGCTTGTATATTATCAGGGCCTACCGCTTTGCCATCATTTAGCTGTGTTATTGCGGAATAAACTTCCTGCTGTAATATTCTTGGTCCTCATTTACCTCTCCTTCTAGCTCAAAGGTGTTATCTCTTTGGTATTCAAATAGTTTTTTAGATATTATTTCCCCGTTCTTATTTTACTCTGTTTGTCCAAGATGATGTTTCCGTCACAATCAGTTATATTTCCTTTCTGCCTTCGTCTTAGTTCCCCTATAAGTTCTTTAACTTTCCTATGTACATTGTGACTCTCGTACTTTGACTGCAAAGTCTCATCCTGCTATCTTAAGTAACCCTATATCTAGAGTTTTCATGTAGTGGCTTTCCACTTAAGTCAGATTTATTATTGTATTTATTCTCCAGATTCAAGTCATACCTCTTTAACTTCCTCTAAGGAAAACATTTACCATATCTAGGGTATCAAAAGGATTCAGTTCTGTCGAAGTATTTCTGTATTATCGAGCCCTAGATAACTTGATAAGTTTGAGTATTTCTCCAAAATTTTCTTACACAACTGTGCTGCTTTTTGTATGATCTTAAAGATATGTTGACTAATATACAACTGTTTGTGCATTATTACTATTAATTTAGTATTATTTTTCTATTACTTTTCACGACGGAAAAAGTCAATGGAGACTATCTGGTTAAAAGTTCTTAACCTTGGTCTACCTCGTTCTCTAGTTCCCTTGGCTTTTCCCAATATAATACATCTTGCAGGGTAAGTTTTATTTGCTCTGGCTAGATGTCTTGTCCACTTTAAGTGTCTCATTGTTATTGATTTATTGCAGTAACTAAATCTTATTGTCGGCTATTTCGTTGTATTTATTATATAGCTCTAAATTATATCGACGACGCCAGATTCCATCATCATTTATTGGGCTTAATATTTATTTCTCGAATACTAATCAATTGGTTTCATCTGTATTAGAATGCACTCATGTCTCAGATCCATACGAGTACATTCGGACTGTGAGTATTAATGTTATGTATACCATTATCTTTGTTTTTCTTGTTCGAGATGAGCTTGTAAGACATTTGACGACACAATAATTACTTATGTTGCCAATTATTCTTCAGTTTATTTCTTACAATAGTACACTTGTGATGAGTACTATGCCTCCAAGGTAAGAGAACTGTTGCACCATTTCAAAATGATAGTTACCAATGTTAAAGTTTTGTATTATGTGTTTATCCCTGATACCATGAGCTTTGTTTTCTTGATGTCCAAGTCATATACATGGATACATTTTTTAAATAGTTCACCTCTGTTGTTTAAAACTGCATCTTTTATAACTGATTCTAGTGCTAGGAGGCACGCCAGTGCATTCCCTTGTCTCAGTCCTGTGTTGGTATTGAATACTTCAGTATAGCTTTTATATTGTTACTTTATATTATACTTGCTAGATTTAAAAACCAAACTATGCTTCAGTTTTAATCTTACTTAAACTTAAAAAGGACTAATTCCCGGGAGTTGGCTGTATACTATAGTTAAAAAACTCAACATCGAAGTAAAAACACTTCTGTTGTAATTGGTATATTTAATTAAAAATATAATTTAAAAATTCGATTGAATTAAAAACTCCGCCTGGAATGACTGTTGGGTGGATCTAGTAGCTTAACAGTCTTTCTTGAAGGTCCCAAGCCCGGATAATGGAGAAGGGTTAAGCGAAAGGCCAACATCCTGCTCTTATAAAAAACAGTAAGTTGTGAAAATTGCAAGTTTGTCTCGGAATCGAACAGATACATATGGAAAACGACAATCGCAATGGACAAGGACTTTGAATGTTGAAACATGGAATGTTCTAAGTTGGTACCAGACAGGAGCATCTATACATGCAATAAAACAGTTAGAAAAAGTAGGAATGTACACTACGGCAATACAAGAACTAAGGTGGCTAGACACGAGAAACATTAAAATAGACAATGCGGTCATTTTCTACAGTGGAAACTAGACAGGAAAACATGAAACAGGTTTCGTAGTATGAGAAGAATACCTGAACAGTATTATAAGTTTCACGTCCATTAGTGAAAGACTTTGTTATATTAGACTGAAAGGAAAATGGTACAATATCTCACTTATATCCATACATGCTCCGACAGAAGATAAAGACGAACATATTAAAGATTACTTCTATGAACAACTCGAAAGAACGCTTGAGAAAATTCCCAAACAAGACATGCAGATAATCTGTGGAGACTTCAACGCAAAAATTGACAAAGAACCTAAGAAGCCGGCTTCAGAAAACATAAATCGACCATAGATCAGATCTTTACTCTAAGACAGCCGCTTGAAAAAGGATGGGAATTCAATAGAACTATCCATAATCTCTTTATAGATTTCCGGCAAGCGTACGACAGCATTAAAATGGATCAGATGTGGAATGCAATGGCAGAACTTTCAGTTCCAAAAAAACTTATCCAGCTTGTTAAGGTATGTGTGAATAGCTGTAGATCCAGAGTACGGATAGGTAACAAACTCTCAGAATCTTTCGAAATAAGCAGTGGCCTGAAACAAGGAGATGTGCTGTCACCTTTCCTTTTTAATATCATTCTGGAGAAAGTAGTAAGAGCAGCACAAATTAAAACAGAATTACTGACAGTAAATGGACCAAAATTACTACTAGCATACGCAGATGACATTGACATTGTGGAAGCACAGTCACCAATGTGAAGAAGACTTTTATTAAATTGGAGGTAGAGGCAAAGAAACTGGTTTAAGAGTAAACAAAGAGAAAACTAAATACATGTGCATCAACAGACAAAAGGGACGAAATAGAATAGAGCAAAATGTTACAATAGACCCATATAACTTTGAAAGAGTGGAGAGTTTTAAATATCTCGGAGCAACAATCACTGCAGATAACGATATCTGCATCTATTTTAGGGATGAATTCTTTGATGAAGTGATTAAGGATGGATTAAGGTGAGTTTATTTTTTGACATAGTACTGTAAATGTTTCACTTAGACATGATCAAGTTCTGGAACTAAGAAAGAATGTTTAATATTCATATTTAAAGTAAATGTGAACACATTCAAGAAAAAGATCATTGGTGTACAATGTTGATAAAATTGTCTCCTAGACTGCTGCATAGTTGGTTCAAATCAGCTAACTCACCTCATCTCATCTCACCGAGCTTCTTTTAAACTCACACCCGATTTTATAGTAATGTAAAAAAACATGTTTAAATTGTATTAGGCACATTAAGTATTTAGCATTTGGCGAGCTTTTATTAAACATATCGCACAATTAAATAAGCGCATTTTTTGTTATCGCACATTTAGCATTTGGATTAAACATATATTGCGAGTATATACACTGATAAAATGTACATATTGGTGCTATATGTCATTATATGTCATTTTCGAAACTATTCTAAACATATTTTAATGTTTAAGTAAACCCCTTGCACAGCACTCCATTAGCACACAGTATAAAAAATAAACACAAAAATATCGAGAGCCACTGAAGGTTGCAATTTATTGACGACTTTGTTAACTTTTTTTCTTTTTTAGTAAGTGACATATTTGTAGTTATTACTATGAAACTGTAGGTTTCTATTGTAAAAGATGTAAATTGAAAGTAGATGTTGAATTTGAAGGGTTTTTGTTTAGTGTGATAAATTTGGTGTAGATAAACGGAATGAAGACATGTAGTCTAAGTCTCTTGTATTGGTAGTCTTTCAGTAATAGGTTTATTACAGTTTTCATACAATATATGTATTTCGCTTCGCTACTCTATTACTAACGATTTGCAATTTTGTGTTCGCATTTTCAGCTAAGATTCGGTCCTTCATTGCTCTGATTCCTTTTTTCATTTGGGTTATATGGTCTAACCTCTGGTCTATCGTTTTGTTTTCTTCTTCTCATGGTGCCTATCCGTTATGGATATTGGACACTAACATGGCTACTCTGACTTTGTTGACTACTGCCCTGAAAAGTCCGGTAGTGGTTAAGTTAAACCATTTTCGCGGGTTATGCAGCCAGGATATTCTTCTTCGTTATGGACCTCTTTTCCCATGCACTTTACCTTGAAGTGTGCTCTGAAGTAGGTCATATCGTTGCTCATTGCACATTATATGGCCCATGTATAAATCCTCAACATGCGTCTATAGCACCACATCTCAAATGCTTCAAGTCTCTTCAGTGATGCTTCAGTTAAGGTCCATGACTCCACGCCATATAAAAGAACGGGGAATACGTAGCATTTTAGTAAACGAACTTTTATTTCCAATTTTATATCGTGTCTGTTAAAGATTTTTTTCATTTTGACGAAAGCTGATCTTGCCTTCTCGATCCTTATCTTAATTTCCGTCAATTGGTCCCACTGTTCATTGTTGGTGATTACCAACTCTTCTGCCGTAGCAAATGTGAGTAGGCGTTTTCGTCTCTCATTTCGCTCACCCAGACTCCATGAACCTACTACTTCACCATAACTATCCTTACTGATTTTATCATTAAAGTCACCCATAACTAGCGTTACTTCATTGGTTTTTAACTTACTTTCCTTAAATTGTAATAAAAAGTCTCTACTCTATTACTTCGTCTGATTTGTCTGCTGTGAGTGCGTATATTTGAATTATGTTGGTTTTTGCTAGGAATAAATCCAATTGAATGAGCATGATTCTCTCGGATCAAAATTGGTAATGTATCTGTTTATTTCTTTATTTAAAATTATTCCGACGCCATGCTTATGTTGACCTTCTGTAATTCCGGAGTAATATACTTGGTGCTCGTTTATTTGATATTTTTAGCATTAGACCATCGCATTTCACTGATGCCCATTGTATCGATATTCAGTCTTTCCATTTCATGGATGACATTATAAATTTTGCCTGCTTCGTACATGGTCTTGACGTTCCAGGTGTATATTTTAATAAACTACTTAATTTTTCTAAGCGCATCCTTTCCTTTTATTTGGGGGTTTCTTACTTGCTAACGACCTGGGAGGCTCCGTGGTTCTGTGTTGTTATTCCTCCCCTGCCGGATCTTGCACTCCGATATACATGATCAGTAGTCTTCACTCTCAAAGCTGTAACCATGATAGATGTATAAGAGATATCCATATGGATCTTTAATGTAGTGGTTTTTCTTGCTTTCTACATCCTTACGCTGTTGACCTAGTTCTCGGTTCATCCGCCTTTAGGGCCAGTTTCCCAACTCTAGGACAATGGTTTTGTTTTCATCGGACATTCTCTATGATGAACCGATTCTATATACCTAGGCTTTAAAGATTAAGAGCAGTTCTGGTCGAACTGCTTTAATTTACTTTATTCTATGTAGCACTTAGGCAACTGCCTCAATCCTATTATTAATTACATTGATAGATTCATTATTAATGATCCATTTCTCGGAACACATGCCGAAATGTTTTATCTTAACATATATTGTTGAGATCGAAACTTGAGTTTCTAAAAAAAAGATTCGACTTCGTTTAAAGAAGCTTAGACAATTTTTTCGCTCTAGATAAGAATATATATATCTTACTTTTCTTCTTTTACTTCTTAGCATATTGTGTCCTATCGATGGTATCTTTCTTTTGAATCGTTTACATAAACGATCTTGGTTAAAGGAATTTTGCAATCTCAGCAATGTATCAACAATTTTTGAAACCTTTTGTGTTTAAAATGATCATCCAGAATAAGTGTCATTATAAAACGTATTATCTTCCCAATACAGAAGGTGTACGTATAAAATGAGTTTGAATAAGAGAATTGTAAGATGTGAAATATGTAACGTATTATAAAAATTGCCTTCAGGTTGTCTCTTGTAACATATAGTATTTTATTCACATTTTCTAATCTATACATTGATATTAAAACAATTCTCGAAAAATCGACAGAAATTTGTAATATTTCTAATCTGTATCTACGTTAGACACAAACATAGAGATATTATTGACGTTTTTAAAAATGTCAACATCGGAACTAAAATTCTTTATCACCCTAACCTGGTCGTCAATAACTCCTGGCCGTCTCCCGGTTTTTTTCTTTAAATAAAAAAACAGAAGACTAAATACATGAACAAAACAGAACAAAACAAGCAAATGAAAAAGACATTCTGTTAAATTTTCCCCACCCAAGGTCAGTTTTGTGTTTTTATCTTTGACACAAATCTCACCTTTGGATCTAGCACTTCCCCAGGACGTAATTTTCCTCCCTGTGGGCATAATAATAAAAATAATATCTCTAATTAACTGTCAAATGTAAAATATAATATAGTTTGTGTATATTGACAAAAAGAAAAATAACTATAACTTTTAAAAAAAATACTAACCACAAATTTATTTCGTAATAACCAAAAAATACATTTTTTGTCTTTATCTATACAGGTCCTTAAGTAATTGTACAAAAAGAAACCGCAGATTCTATACTTTAAAAATATTACGATTTAAGCCAACTTGCTTTAATAAAATGTTGATATTAAAAAATATACAGGGTGTTAAAGTGGAAATTTAAAATTTTATTTTTCGCTATAACTTTCATGTTTGTAAACATTTATGTATAAAAATTTACAGCTGGGTACTACTTAATATCAGGAATTATAATTTGATGCATACTTTGATATAGCTAATAGAGGGCGCCACATATGCCACATACGTGGCATACATTTGCATTTAACTTTTTTGTTCTTTAAGTTACCAGTATTTTTGATAAAAAATATTAAAGATACGTTATTTTAACAAAAAAAGGTATACTTGTTAATAACTTTAAAACTCAACAGTTTTCGAGATAATCGCATTTTACAAATCAACTGCATAATTCTGATTTAACGCAATTACTCCAGGCAATGAAAGAAAAATAGATAAAAACATCAATACTTCTGAATTTTGTTATAAAATACCTTTAATAAAGTCAATAGTTAACGAAATATTAAATAAAATAAATATATCAGCAGGATAATTAATAATAGGATTTGATAAAATAACAGAATAATTGGATTTTACATCAAACATTTTACGTTTTGTATTAAATTAAAGTCATAATCAAAACATTTTATTTACAAAAAAAATTAAATAACATTAAACTTTTTGTCAAAGTAAGTGTTCGATATGTCCACCATTTTCTTTAATCTCATTTGTCAATACATTCCATATAATATCGTCTCATATTAAATAGCATCATTGGTTCTAAAGAAACTGCTGCAGTATTTATTTTGAAATTTTTATGAATTAAATAATTATATTATTATCTCACCACAAGAATATGACTACCATGAACAATCCAACGTTCAGGAAAGTTGTATTTAAATACTGTCTCACTCCGCTTTCTCTGTAATGTAATGGTGTACCATCTTGTAGAAACCACATATTTCGCCTTAAGTTTGATGACAATTCTTCCAATAAATCAATAAAATCATTTTATAAAAAATGTAAATAAATCTTACTATTCAAATTGAAAGGTAATTCGCATATTCGTAAAATATCATTCAAAATTCATATTTAAAATGCATGTCCTATGGTTTGGAACCATTGATAATTATTTTTTACGGATATGCGAATTACGTTGCAATTTGAATGTCGAGATTTATTTACATTTTTTGTAAGATAATTTTATTGATTTATTGTAAGAATTGTCACCAAACTTAAGGCGAAATATGTGGTTTCTACAAGATGGTACACCATTACATTACAGAGAAAGAGGAGTGAGACAGTATTTAAATACAACTTTCCTGAACGTTGGATTGTTCATGGTAGTCATATTCTTGTGGTGAGATATTAATATAATTATTTATTTCATAAACATTTCAAAAAATTACTTATTATTATACTTATAACACTTATAATGTAGCAGTTTCTTTAGAACCAATGACGCTATTTAATATGAAACGATATTTTATGGAATGTATTGACAAATGAATTAAAGAAAATGGTGGACATATTGAACACTTACTTTGACAAAATGTTTAATGTTATTTACTTTAACTATTTCTTAATTTGGTTTTGTAAATAAAATGTTTTGATTATGACTTGAATTTAATACAAAACGTAAAATATTTATGTAAAATCCAATTATTCTGTTATTTATCAAATTCTATTATTTTATCCTGCTGATATATTTATTTTATTTAATAATTCATTAACTATTAACTTTATTAAAGGTATTTTATACCAAATTTCAGAAGTATTGATGTTTTTATTTAATTTTCTTTCGTTGCCTGGAGTAATTGCGATAAATCAGAATTATGTAGTTGATTTCTAAAATGCGATTATCTCGAAAACTGTTGAGTTTTGAAGATATTAACAAGTATACTTTTTTTTGTTAAAATAATGTATCTTTAATATTTTTTAATAAAAATACCGGTAGCTTTAATAGTAAAAAAGTTACGTGCAATTGTATGCCACATATGTGGCATATGTGGCGACCTGTATCAGTTACATCAAAGTATACATCAAATTATAATTTATCATATTTAACAGTACCCAGTTGTAATTTTTTATACACAAATGTTGGCAAACAAGAAAGTTATAGCGAAAAATAAAATTTTAAATTTCCACTTTAACACCCTGTATCTTTCTAAATATCAACATTTTATTAAAGCAACTTGACTTAAATCGTAATATTTTAAAGTGTAGAATCTACGGTTTCTTTTTGTACAATTACTTAAGGACCACCCTGTATACATAGGCTTTATATTTATAGTTATGTTTCCTTATGTCTGAATGAAACATGAATATTTCAAGAGAGTGTGTGTATATATACTCGATTCCTGCAAAAAAAAGTGATTTGGTTGCTGCTGATTGGCTGGTGCTCTGCAGTAATTCATGCGAGTTGCTGATCGAAACAAGAGTTGACCACATAATGCATTAGTCTCAGTGCAATCGCACAGCTTCAATTCCGTGTCTTAAAATAAACTTTAGAGTGGATGACTCCGCAACAAGCTACACCGAAACATATTAAAGAAACTTCGACACTTATGGATAGTATACAATCATAAAACTGGAAAATGAGTACCTTGTATCTCTCTATATAGTCTCAACTAGGTAAATATGGGTAATGGCATATAAAAAATGAATCATAAATGACGAACCTAATTAAAACTATATGTTCACAAGACAAAACAGTAATATATTACTTAATATTAAGGAGTGGAAATTATTGCAATGGTAAATATTGCTATCTCAGTCAAACGATATTTAAAGCGCATAAAACCGATCCCTTCTTCTTCTTCATGTAACATGTCCTTTCAGAAAATTGATTACCATCATAGCTACCTTAATTTTATTCACTGCCACCTTTATTTTTTAGTCGAGCTTTCAATTGTGTGTACCGGGTGGTCCAATAAGCCGATCTCTCAGCTCGGCTATATATCAGAAACTATTCATGTTATAACTTTAGGAAAAAAATTCCTTAGTAAAAGTCGCCAAGAGAAATCGCTGGAAATAACTTTCAAGATTCTGGATTAACCGCTAGGGGGCGTAACCTGCGAAGAAAATTTTGAAAACCAGTTTTTTGGAAACTATGTCCAATTATAAAAAGTGTTAAATAAGTAAACTAGAAAGGGGCATAAATTCTGCACAAAGTTGTTCAAGTACTTTTTTTTTTTATTTTTTCAAATAAAGGGTGGGGGAGAGTGGGAAAGTATTTGTGGATAAATACCTATAACTTTGGTTCGGTCCAACCGATTTTAATGAAATTAGTGTCATTAAAAACAATGTGGATGAATTAATTCACATCTACTATAAAATACTTGCATTTAGTTTTCATAGTCGTAGGTAGAGGGGACTTTCAAATAAAAAAAATTAAAATTTGTTTTTCTTTAAAATTTTTAATGAAAACACCTATTTATTGTAAATTATAATGGAACTGGAATAAATTCGTAACAAAATGGAGCAAACCGCATCTTAATAGCTTTTGTTGAACTCGAGATATGAATAAAAACTCATAAACATAAGTAAGTACAGTACTGACACACCCTGTATTATAAATTACCTTAAAAAATAAGCCAGTAGATATTTTCAAATTTTTTATAGCAGAATAATCTTAATGTTAATACCTATTTTGTAAAAAATAGTTTTTTCGAAACTAAGTAGACTACGACAATGAATTTGACGGGGAGTTCATATTGTTTATTTATTGACAGCAGTCAAAACATTGTTAAGAAGTGCTATATTATAATTCGAATTAAAGATTGCACTTTTTTCAATAGATATTAATATTGATAATATTAGTAATTAATTATCAGTACAAATAATTCGTGATGAGCATATCAAATTGTATGATATGATTGTTGTTTATTTCGAATGTTACCAAAATGCCGCCATTGTCTTACGTATATATTTTGTAAGATATCGTGACAGGAGACATTATGGCAAAGAAGTATTTGAAAGAAAGTAGAGTTATGACGGAAGATAATTCAATCAATGTTCTTGTTTTATTTCAACAGAATCCACATATAAGTAGTCCGAAATCTCTACTTCTTTGTCACAATATCTCCTGACAGGATATCTTACAGAATATATACGTGAGGCAATAGCGCCATTTTGGTGATATTCGAAATAAACTCCCATCATATCATAAAATTTGATATACTCATCACGAATTATTAGTACTGATAATGAATTACTAATATTAAAAATATTAATATCTATTAAAAAAAGTGCAATTTTTAATTTCGAAATTATAATACATATATCATTTTTAACAATATTTTGACTGCTGTCAATAAATAAATCAATATGACTCCCTGTCAAATTCATGTCGAAGCCTACTTAGTTCGAAAAACAATTTTTAATTCATATGAAATAACAAATGCTCAAAATAGGTATCAACATTAAGAAGTTTTCTGCTATAAAAATTTTGAAAGTACCTACGACTTATTGTTTAATTTATTTTTAATAATACAGGTGGTCAATACTATACTTACTTATGTTATATCGCTTTTATCATATCTCGAGTTCGATAAAAGCTATTGAACAGGCGGTTTGCGCCATTCGTAGACGAATTTTAAATTCAGTTCCATTATAATTTACAATAAATAGGTGTTTCATTAAAAATTTTGAGAAAAACAAATTTTTAATTTTTCGTATTCAAGGACCCGCTACTCGACAATGTAAAACTAATCGCAATTATTTTATAGAAGGTATAAATTAATGCATCCACCTCTTTCTAATACACAATTTGTTAAATCGTTGATTCACATCAAAGTTTAGGTATTTATCCCACAACTACTTTTCCACTCTTCCCATTTTATTGAAAAAATAAAAAAAAAGTACTTAAACAACTTGTGCAAAATTTATGCCTCTTTCTAGTTTACTTATTAATACTTGTATAAATTGGACATATTTCCCAAAAAACTGTTTTCGAAATTTTCTTCGCAGGTTACGCCCCTAGCGGTTAATCCAAGAATCTTGAAAGTTAATTCCAGCGATTTCTCTTGGCCACTTTTACTAAGGAAATTTTTCTTCTAAAGTTATAACATGAATAGTTTCTGATATATAGCCGAGAGATCGGCTTATTGGACCACCCGGTACAATTATTATCAAGAGCTGCTAAAAAATATAAAATATCTTACAAAGTTGAACTAGAAAAAAAATTTTTGTTAACTCACTAAATAAAATTAGTTTAGTATATAAAAATGCTGCTAACATATTTCAAAAAATATTATAAAAATGTTCTAATCTAATAAATGCTTCTCTGAAACTTTAATACAATTTTGAAAAAGTTTCTTCAATTGAATTTTTAAATAAATTTGAATAGTGACAGTTACAATTTAGCCTCAATGTCATAAATACCAACTTAAAATTTTTATATTTGACAATTATATTGCCAGAAATAATTTTTTTTTATAAATTCTTTTTTGTTTAGTAACAAAAAAGAAGAAGATTTATTCACCATTGATAGATGCCTGAAAAAATGTAACAAATATATGGAAAATTAAATCAAAATGTGATATTTTACTGGTTTCATAATAATATTAAACTACGTAGAAATAATATAATTATAAATTTTGCTTAGATTTTGAATTTCTGATCTTTTGTTTAAATTAATCTCACTTTTGCTAATACAAATCATTTCCATAAAAGTCCTTTTACGTATAGTTAGCATTTACGTATGCTAAAGACGTTAGTATTCTAGGGTTAAGGAAATATGGTGGTTTAATGGTTTATGTATTATTCCTTTGGGTATAACAGGAATAAAATATTTTAATAGAACATTTCAAAATAACGTTATTGTTGAGTAAATTATTAGTATGTTGCCTTTTAACCATAAAGTTATAATTTGGCTAATTATTTATGATTCATTCGGTAGATAATTGAAGCAAATAAAATTATATAAAGGTGCTAAATATCATGAAAATAATACTAATAATGTAATGAAATTAGATTGAACTTGTGGGTGAAGATACGGATCACCTGAAAAGCATTCTTTAGTGAGATCGAGACAACACAAAGAAAAACCCTGTAAATAAAAAAGGAAAACAATAGATAAAGGTGTAATATATCTAAAGTATTAAAAAGAGGTAATATAAACAAAAACTATTGATCTAAATGAGCTAAATTGATATATATTTGGCAGTTGTTGCAGAGTCATAATAAGAAAAAGCTTAAAATATTCTTTGCACTTCCACATGAGATATAAATAATAAATTAAATAAGGCGCAGGCGTACGTTGTAGGTTATATCTGGTGGTTACCTTTTTTTCTTCTAAAACCTCTCCTGGACGAAGTTTCCTACGTTCCTAAGACATAAAAGTTAAAACATAAATACATAAGAGAGACGTTTTCCACATCTATCGGGACACGAACAGATACAGCTACAGAATCAATGTAAAAGAAATTGTTAAAACATAGAAAAGTATTATTATTTATTACCTCGTCGGAGATGATAAGACTGGCACGTCTGCCCATGGCTTCTGGAGGAATAAGAGATCCTCTGCGACTTCCTGGACCTGAACCAGGCTCGAGAGATTTCTTTCTGGGTTCGGGAGTCTTTTCCCTACTCACTTCGATTTTGGGTGCATCTGGAGTCTTAATTTGAGGAAGGCTAGGTCTAGGTTGTTCAGATATAGCTGACTGAGAAGGAGCTTTTTCTTTTCCTTCGATTGCAATAGATGGTTTGTCCTAAACGAAATTAGCTGTCTAGAATTATTTTTTCAAAAAAGTAGCCGCAAAGCAGGATTCAAGCTCTTTTTATATAGCAATTGAATATATGTAACAGCGAAGCTAAAGTAGCAGACAGTCAGAATTACCTTAGAGAATTTACTTTTTTCTCTACCGGCATACTCTGGAGCATCATGTTTTTCAAATTTCTCCAACACCGGTCTGTCGTAATCAGGGATATTTTCCCAAGCATTAATATCGTAGTCTTCTTTTTTGGCAGTAGATTTTTTGACTGCTGTCTTTTTCTCTTCAGTTGCTCCTTTCTAATAAATATCACAGGAAAATTAAATTTTTGGATACGACAATGTATGTCATGATTAGTACAGAAAAGAGAAGAGTTGAAAAATGAATACATGTAGTAAACATTATATAGACACATAAATAAGCGATAGAGTAACTTAATTAAAAATTACTCTTACATTTAGTTTTATAAAAATATCTGACAAGGTGACAAATACAGGGTGTTTCAAAAAGGTATATCATAAATGAAATCACGCATTTCGGGGACAAAAATAAATTGATTGATTGATTTAATCCAACTTACCTTAGTACAAAAGTGTACACAAAAAAGGTTCAGCCCTTTGAAGTTATAAAATAAAAATATAATAATTACAAACAGTTCCATCTATCATTTATTGTGTGAATAAGATTAATATTAAAAATTTTGATAATACAACAGCCTATACATTTTAGGAAATGGCAGATATGCTTTTAGCTTTGGATAAGTTCGATTAGATTAAATTATGATTTCAATAAACTATCGGGAATATTGTAGGTGAATGTCAAGGAAACAGTGCAGCAGCCACAAGGCGTTATGCGGTAAAATACCCCAATGAAAATACACCCGATAGACGATTATTTCTGACCATTGATCGTCGTTTAAGGAAAACGGATACATTAAAATCGCAAGTTGCTAGCAACAGTGGTCGTCCAATAATGGATGCAACTAATGAAGACATTTTAAAATCATTGAAGAAGTCCCTGGAACAAGTACAAGGGTAAGAGCTGCTAAACTAAATGTTCCTCACGTAAGGGTTTGGAGGCGTTTGAAGGATCAGCTGCTTAAACCCATCATTGCATCATTTAACAACGGTTCAAGAGTTATTGGTTGAAGATTGTAACGACTATTTTGCTTACTTCAGGGTAAGAACATAGGGGAGAAGATTGGGCAAACAAAATAAATCGAAACAAGTGCGTACGGCACTCAGTTGGTTGTTGGAGAGCTGATTATTGATTATTCTAACCGGAATAAGTTCTACCTGACTTTGTAACAAAAGGTTATGGGATTTGAAAGTACACATAGACAAAAAATATATCCAGCTTTATTTACGCATTTAAGATTTTCGTAAAAGACAAACATAGATTTTATGGCAATCTTTATGCGTACTGACGAGATAAACGAACAGGAACGTATTATAAAAATTTAAAACGCTACAAGATTATCCTAAAAGGATTGGATTTTGCGATTGGTTGTTAATGGAAAAGACTCGAAATGTTAATTTTATTAGAAATATTTTGTTTACGGATGAGGCTACCTTCTTCCCAACAATTTAAATGGTGATAATTATTTGCAGTTCTTGGCAAACGATTTACAAGAGTATTTGAAGAAGTGAATATTGCAATAAGGCAAAATATGGGTTTCTACAAGATGGGAAGGGTCGTGACACACCTATTTCTTGGCCACCCAGAAGTCCAGGTCTTAACCCCATGGACTTTTGTTTTTGGGGGTTTATGAAAGAGAAAGTGTCTGTAACAATAGAGGACGAACAACAATTGAGGGTTAGAATAATTGAAGCTGCAAATCAATTTCGTCAGAAAAATATGATTTTTGAGCGCATTCGGTTTTTCTTATTAAAACGATATCGAATGTGTATTGAAGAAAATGGGGGTCATTTTGAACATTTATTGTTATATCATTTTGAACATTTTTTGTACTTGTTAATTAATTTAAGCCATTTATTTAGTTGCACGTAATTTTTTAAAGGTTATTGAAAAGGGCCGTAACTCAATAAAAACTGTTTTTTGAAAAAAGTGATGAGGCAAAAATTTTTTAAAAATAATGTGTTTAAACTAATTATGCCACAAAATTCATTTGATTTGAACGTATTCAAAAGTTTGGGGGGATTTTGTGCTGCACACCCCCTTAAAATTTTTCTGTGCGCTTAGATTTTGTTGTTTCTTTTTTATTAAAAATGTTTTCACACCAAGAAAGTAACGTGTCCATTTTTATTACAAAATGTAAAGTAGTTAAGGAGATAATACAAAAAAAACAATTTTTATTTTGTAACTTCAAAGGGCTGTAACTTATTTTGCGTACACTTTTGTACTAAGGTAAGTTGCATTTAATCAAATTATTTTTGTCCCCGGATTGAGTGATTTAATTTATGACATACCTTTTTGAAACCCCCTGTATATGCAGTGAAAGTTAAAAAACATTAATTTAAGATCTAACATACTTAGTTAATCACATTTTTCATCAAATAACTTTTATAGATAGTTATTGGAAGAGTTAGTTATATAACATATTTATAGCTGATGATAGAGAAAGTGAAGATAATGTAAATAATAATGAAGAAATACAAAGATAATAAGAGAAAAAATAGAATGAAGAGAATAGAAAGATATTTTTTGGTTAGTAATAGTAACATCAACCTCGTTGATAATCAGAAAACACAGTCACACAGTTGTTAAATAGAATAGGCAGAGTACAATAAAAAGAAATATAGTTAGTCACCAAAGAAGTAGATAAAGTAAGAAGAAAATGTGTTAGCAGTATCTTTTAACATGAAAATAGATGATAAAAATTTAACATTGAACACGTTGCGACAGGATAGTAAGCTATAGAAAAGTTTCAGTGTTTACATAAAATAATAAAGTAAGTAGGAAAGAAGAATTGTTAGTTTGTTGAAAAGACACAATACACAAATATTCATATAGTTTAGGCATATTTGAAAATGAAGACATTATGTAAGAAGGCGAAGATAATAATTGTTAGCTTGAAGAACATATAACAGAGAGAAAGAGAAAAAAGTATTTGCGAGAGGAGAAGATCTTCCTTTATTTTTACCTTCAAGTCAACTTCGAGTTTATTCGCCTTTTCAGCTTTTTTACCCTCTGATTGAACTGGTTTCAATTGAATGTTCAAGAACGAACCCTTTTTAGCTTCTTCTTTAGGGGGTATTACCCTTTTAGGTTTATCCAGCTGAGTGATTAAAATAATTTTGATTATGGTGTAAAGCCAATAAATTGTTTTGTGTGTTGGGCGATATTGAGCAAAAGATCTAAGATTTGAATGCAATTATACCTACTATCAACTAAGTATGTTTCAAATAACTTGTCTCATGTAGTTGGTAGATTGCTAGCAATATAAACAATGATGTAGAGCTTGTATTTAAATAAAGACATTTTTAGACAAACTACAATGTTTAATTCATGTATAAAAATCAGTTATTGCGTCTTCAGTTTTTATCGTATTACCGTATTACCCAAAATTTTTAGCTTTATCAATCGAGTTTTATATATGTATACAGATTTGCATTATTTTTAGTCTTAAAAATCTAACATGTATTAGTATATTTGTGACTATGGTTCAACACGACGTTGAACAATTCTTATCTTTTGCAAAATATCAACCATAAGGGAAAGAGCTTCATGTACAGCGGGACCCAAAGTTAATTAGATTTGGGAAATGTTTGTTTCATGTTGATGTACACAAGGGAAGGGTTTTTCTTGTAAGGAGATTGTGTAGGGTTACATAAAACTTACCTTTTTAACTTCTGGTACTTCCTGCTTTTCTTCTGACTGAAGTATCACATATACGGACAACACAAATCAACATGAAACAAAATGGATTGTCTTAATATTATTTTCCAAGCTTATTTACAGATAGAGATTCTATGAAAGTTTTCAAAAACTATCGCTTTTCTAATAATATTTCTATTAATAATTGTCTGTTGTTTTGATGAAGAATATAAAAAATAATTCAGTAGATTATTATTAGCTTTTGAAAACTTTTGTATACAAATTGAAATATCGTGCATATAATTGATAATAGAGCTGAAGTTGAAGAATAGCTTCATTCCTTATTTAGGCTTGCTTGAAAGAGCATGCTAGTATTTAATTCTAAATATATATAAGCCAATCAACTTATTCGCCTGTATATCTTAACTCTAAAAATCATAATCCTCTGAAACGTGCATATTAGGATAGCTTTAAAAGAATATCGAAATACTTTAATCTTGACAGCCATTCTCATGTTTTAAAATCATTGAATTACCTATTATTTTATTTTTTAATGAAATGCAAAATGTTTTTTTGGGAAGTCAGGACAATATTTTAACAAAAACATATTTTTTAATCCATAACTACAGATGATGACTCAAAATGACGTCGTTCATATAGAAAATTCTTGGTTTCCTTCACTTTTGTTAAATACAAGCTAGTACCTTCCAAACAGTACTGCTACAATAGTGTGTTACTTTCTAGTACAGTTTCAAAGCAATATTTGTTTGAATTTGTCATTTGTTTTTTTTTTCTAGTAATATTATTAGGTCGTAAAATTTATTTGCATTCAAAATGAAAATTTTGTTTATTTACTTAATCATTTTCATTCAGCCAGCAACTAAATGGAAAGTAGTTGCTAGTATTTGGTGGCAGTGCTATAGTAAGCGTCAAATCTACCTTGTATACTGGAGCATTTCATTAAAAAATAAAGAGAAAGACGGCACAATGTATAAAGCGAGTTTGGGTCCATCACAGCGCTAGTGCATAGTTTGTATAAAATCAGTGCAATAAAATTATGCAGGAAAATAGTGTATACCTTCTTCAGAGACGCACGTCTCTCTTCCAGATTCAGGACAGTTAATTCTGATTTTTGGGGCTGTCTCTTTTCGATAGGTTGAGGTGTTAGGAGTTTATTTTCTTCCTTAGGCTTTTCGACTTTCTCGAAAAGCTTTGGTTTTTCTGGTTCTATGATCAAGGATGGGCCTAATCTGTTCTGTGTAGGTGTAAGCTTGTTTGTAGTTGTGTCAGGATCAGGGGTCAAGGAATGGCGTGGAGTTGTTTGTGTTAGTGGCGATTTGTCTCTCCTGTAGTTGAGTTTTTTCTTCAGATTTTTTGGGTTCTGAAGTTATTGATGTACGAGGGGACTTAAGTGAAGAAGGTAATTTGTCCTCCTTTAGTTGTGGTTTTTCTTCAGCTTTTTTGGATTCTGAAGTTATTGATGTACGAGGGGATTTAAGTGAAGAGGGCAATTTGTCCTCCTTTGGTTGTGGTTTTTCTTCAGATTTTTTGAGATCTGAAGTTATTGAAGTACGAGGAGATGTGAGGGAAGAAGGTAATTTGTCTTCTTTAGGTTGGGGTTTTCCAGCATCTGGAGTTAGGAGTTTGGTTGGAGTTGTTTTTGTAGACAGGGTATTTTCTTTAGGTTGGGGTTCATCTACAGTTTTTTCGGATATGGATTTACGTGAAACTAATGTTTCATCTTTTGGTTTAGATACTGATTCTGGTGTAAGAGATTTTGGAGGACTTAAAGGTTCATCTGTTGGTTTGGTTTTGTCTTGTGGTTTCTCAGGATCAGGAGTTAAGGATTTCCGTGTAGGGGTTTTTGTTGGAGATACCTTTTGTTCCTGAAGTTTGGACTTCTCGGGTTCAGGTGTAAGGGATTTTCTAGTGGCAGTTTTAAGTGGCGCTAATTTGTCACTTTTCGGTTTAGGCTTTTCTGGTTCTGGCTCTTTTGGTTTTTCCAATTTCTTTTCGACCTCTTTTTTAATCTCAATTTTGGTTTTCTCTTCTACTCGTGTTTTGGTGGGTTCTGGCTTGGGTTTGTCTTCAGGTTTGGATTCTGGTACCTTTTTAGTATCCGTAGCTTGTTGGAAACTATCTTCAATGTGATTGAGTGGTGTGTCAGGGGTTTTCTGTGTATAAATAAATACATGTATTATGTGTTTTGTAAAAGCAAGTATGGAATAAATACATGAAAAATGTTGCTAGTAGCTTATCAACCAAATACTCACCACTTCTTTTGTGGTTTCCAATTTTTTGGTATCTTTGGTTATCTAAAGAATACATGAATATGTTATTAAAGTTGTCTTACATAAAAGTTCGAAAAAATTTGCGACTAGCAGCCAATTCTAAAGCATAGGCATAGTATTATATAACAGAGTAACAAAAATGTAGTTGCTGTGCAACCAAGACAACAAGATGGTTTCAGAAGTTGATTCACTACCTTGGGTCATAACCAATCGCTTTAAGAAATGATTAGCAGAGCCTAAGAATATAAACGCTAGCCTAATTTTCATTTTTAAAGACATTCAAGAAGGGTTTCTACACTATATATCCTAATATAGTAATATAAGCTCTGAACAACTAAGGCATTGACAAATCATATAAAGGAACCCTACCAAATATATACAAAAATAAAATATTGTAGTAAAGAAGATGATAAATACAAGAATTTTGCAACAACAACAGGTGCCCGAAAAGAAGATTCAATAAAGCTGATAAATTTACTAGAACATTAGCTACAGAATATTTATGTAAACGAATGTATGTAAAAGCATCGTTTGAGACTGGAAAAACAACAAGCCAACATAACTCTCACAGGGAAAATATATACAGTTCAAACTCAAGACAAATGTATATTTTGCAGACATGTGCTAATAGGGCTAAAGTATTGTGGAAAACAAGCAGAAATCAGCTAAGAGTCATAATAGACTTCCATACTCGATATATGCCAGTCAAGAAACGCCTGCATACGATGGATTGTTTTAAGAAGACTTAAGATGCAATATTAGCAGCAGAAGGTTGCAACAGTCAACCGTATATGGCATGACTGGAGTCATTAGATCACATGCCACTTTCGGTGATATCAGTGATTCAAAAACATAATGATACCATCTCTAGATCTGTACAAGCTGATACAGGGTCCAGAATTCTGGAATGGGTATTATGGGTGAACTGAAGATGTGTAAAAAGACCACCGTGTGAATACAAGACAGAAAGAAGAGGAAAAGAGAGTGACATTGTGAAAAAGTTTGCTGGAAACACAGCACTATAGTCTCTTCAAAAAAGTTAAGTTTAGCTTTTGCTATTGCTTCGAGAAATTTTCACCCCAAAATTTTAAGGGTTCTGTAAGCTGTTTACATTGCAAAAAGCTTTAGTACCTTTTTCTTGTCATCTACTAATGATGTGCGCCTGGACTCAGTCTTACTCTCCTCATTGACTTTTGAAATGGAAGATTTCCTACTAACTTTTCCATCTTTGATAACTTTTTCTTCGGTTTGTATAATTGAGCTTCTGCGTGATTCGCTTTTTACTTCTTCGTTCTGTTTTGTAAAGATTTTTAGTTAACATTTTGTATTTTCTATATTTTAAGTTCCATACATATTACTAGCAAGTAGGATAAAAGTTATGATATATCATACAGTCATCCATTCTTATGTCTTACCACGGAATGTAACAGAGTACTATAAAACAGTTAAAGCGATGATAGAAATATAGGAACTAAGGAAGAGAAAACTAAACGTTATTGTTTGACTGTACGATAATTATAAGTTTTATGTTTTTGCATTTTTAACAGAATATAATTAAGGCCTTACCTGTTGAACCGATGTACGTCTTATTTTCTTCTCAACGTCTTTCTTTTCCTGAGGACAAATACAAACAAATAGAACAAAGACAATACGACACAACTCACATACTAACCTCTTCCTTTTTGGCCACAATCTTTTCGTCTTTTTTCTTTTCTTCGTCCTTCTACCAAAAATAAAACATCGTTAAAGCAATAAATATGTAAAAATTGATAAGAGACGCCTATTAAAAAAAGTTAATTATTCAAGTTTGGACATAAAAAAGTTTAAAACATGTATATTGTAGTTAAATACCTTAATTAAAATTTTCTCCTCTTCTTTTCTTTCCTCTTTCTTTTCTATCTTTTTAACAGCTTTCTTTTCTTCTGTTTTCTTTTCCTCTTTCTTTTCCTCTTTCTTTTCTACTTTCTTTTCAACCTTCTCTTCTCTCTTTTCTACCTTTTTTTCTTCTTTTTTCTCTTCAACTTTCTTTTCCTGTTTTTCTTCTTTCTTTTCTTCTTTCTTTTCCTCTATCTTTTCTTCAATAACCTCCTGCAATTAAAATAAATCATTCTATAATTTTTTATCAAATTTCTTGTTAGAAATATATCACAAGTATGACTGGTATGTTATTCTCAACGCTATATTTGATAAAAGCTAGCGTCCTACAAGGAAATATTTCCAAAACAATATTATTATCATTATACCAAATTCTTACCTCTTCTGATTCTTCTTCTTCTTCATCTTCCTCTTTAGCTTCGTTTACTTTTAGTGTAGCGCTTATTTCGTCTTCGCCAAATTCGTTTTTGGCAACACACTTGTATGTAGCGGAATGTGATACTTTACATTTATTAATGCTAAGTCGCGTCACAGTGCCATCAAAAGATATTCTGATTTCTGAAGATTCGGTTATCACAGTGGTGTTCTTGTACCATGTGATTTTGACTGTTTTGTCTTCTATTTTGAGAGAAGTTATAAAATCAACTGATTTTCCTTCGTCAGTAACCTACAAATACATTATAGAAATATATAAATAAATTTTATTAGAAAATAAAAAATAAAATACTTACGATATTGGTTAGTTTGGTCAATTTTGGCTTGTCTCCTTTGGGTTTTTCATCTGGAGGTAACTCAGTGACTTCAACAACTTGTGAAGTTGCTTCACCTTTTTCGTTTTTAGCAACTAATTTGTACATACCTTTGTCTCTTTTTTCAACCTCATTAATTTCGAGTTTAACAGTAAATTCGCCCTAAAAGTAATATAAAGGATTATTTAAATTAATTACTTATGAGTATTGTGAAAACTAAAAATGATACAAGGTACGCGCAAGATTATAGGCTTATACATTTTTGTTAAGGATAAGTCAGATAACAGGGAAATTATAAGATGAATGTATTGCTTACGTATGTTGAAGATGTGGTACGAAATACTCAAGAAAAATAATTAGATCGAAGATTAGTATCTTCTGTTTGAGAGAGCCTAAAAACATCTCAGTTGGACCAAACATATTTTTACAACAACGTAACCTTGTATCAATTTATTTACATTGTTGAAACTCATTACACTTGCCATCTTGTCTACAAGGCATGTACCCTCAACTTCTGGTAAACAATAGAAAGTAGGGTTGAATTTTGTGCTATTTGAATTGTTTTTATGATTAAAATAGGCTCGACCTTCTCAAGCTTTCTACGCTATTTTGTTCTGTCCCTTGCTTGCCTTTTCCAGTTGCCGACTCCGATCTTCTCGGCATCTTGTGTTACCCCGTCCATCTACCTCAGCTTTGGTCTACCCGACTTCTCATTCCCACGGGTTGCGCTGTTAGAATCTTCTTTATTATGTTCGATTCAGGGGCCCGAGCTACATGACCTGCCCATTGCAGGCGGTTTCGCTTAAGTATAATGGTAATATCTTTACCACCAAACGTATGCTTGTAGATATTCTGCAGTTCAAAGTTATATCTACGCCTCCATATTCCGTTTTCACAGACCGCTCCGAATATCTTGCGTAGCACCTTTCTTTCAAAAATCGATAGAGCGTATTCATCTGTTTTAGTTAGAGTTAGCTCTGATCCATATGTGAGAACGGGGACTATCAGTGATCTATACAACCTTTATACAGACGTTTGTTAGCTAAGTACTTTGATAGACCATGATAACACCTGTTTGCAATTATTATTCGCCTTTTTATTTCCTCAGATGTGTTATTATTGGGGTTAACTGATGTTCCTAGATATATGAATTCTTTGACTGCTTCGAAGTTTTGGTCATTGATGATTAAATCTGCGTTTAGAAAAGAATTCAAACCGAGAATCAACTATTGTAATGATAAGGAAGGTAACTTACTTACCAACAAAGAGGATATCCTGTTACGATGGGTAGAGCACTTTCGAGAGTTGCTGGAAGGGGAACCTACTAACAATATAGAGCTGAAATACCGAAATGAGGAACTCGTGGAACCCCTCTCGGTAGATGAAGTGAAAATATCTATAGAAAAACTAAGGAACCATAAATCCCCAGGCAGCGATGACATCTCAGCAGAGTTATTTAAGCAGAGTGGAGAGCAGCTCACCAATGGTTTTGTAAAATTTGGTCTGAGGAGCAAATGTCTGAACGAATGGAGATTAGGCTTAATTTGCCGTACACAAAAGGGAAACCAACGGAATGCATAATTACCTCGGAATAACTCTCCTAAGAGGGGTTGGAAACTGAGGAAGGCATATATTCAGCAGTGGACTCTTGAGGCTGGATGATGATGATGATGAACTCTCCTAAATACAGCATACAAATAGATGTAAGGTATACAAAACATACACTTCAGGTCGCATTGTGAAAAGGGTTACGAGGCATAAAATAATATTTAATATTAAACATGACCTCTACATATAGAAACTGTAGACAAAATACAAAGAAATACATAAAAAGAAGTCAAGTGCTAACTATCAAATTAATACGCTGGAAAATTCTGGCAAAATCTACCAATCAATTTGCTGGAACAATACGGGTACAAGTTGATGACAGCGACGAAGAGGTAAAATAAGAAAGATTTAAATTAGAAAATATATATAAAGCATGTATACTTACGTCTTTAACTTGGTCGACGTGAACGGTATGTCTGGAATCCTCTTTAACGGCTTCACTCTCCTTAAACCATGTACAATCAGGTGCAAACTTACTGAGAACTTTACATTCAACAATAACAGTTTTCTTCTTAACGATTTTAATAACTTTGGGTTTTTCCTTGATAACAGGAATAATTTCGATGTTTAAGGTGAGGTTGGCGTTGAGTTCACCAAGCGTGTTCCTTATATTGCATTTGTACAAGCCAGAGTCGTCAATTCCCGGATCATTTAGTTCCAGTTTGACGTAATATATATCTTCTTCGGTCTGTTTAATACTGATCTTAATTTTGGATGATTCTGTGACTTCTTTGCTTTCTCTGTACCAAACTATGGTGGGTTTAGGATTAGCACGAACTTTACACTCCATGACAACGAGTTTGCCTCCATCGTGTGAGGTTATCCTGGGTTTTTCGACAAACGTTGGTCCTTCTCCTTCTGGTTCTGGTTCTGCTTCGATATTTAAGTTCAGATTTGCGTTGCTTTCTCCGTATTCGTTCTTTACATGGCATCTGTAAGTACCCCCATCAGCTGCCGATGGATCCTATAAATGAATGAATCAGTTTATATTTCTAAAATCTTCATAGTTTTTCCATCAAATTCATAATAAATGCTGAGAAGTATATAGCTAAAAATACTACATGTTCAACAGCAGGTAATTTTGTAAGATACTTCAAAACATTTTCTATAATAGGATGAAAAAAATAAATGTCTTTTTTAAATTCCTTTCGGATTGGTTGTAAGTGTTAAAAATTAGTTAAGAACAAACCTTGATTTCTAAGGACAATTCGAACTTGTCTTCTTCGAGATCAACGATCTGGATTTTAATTTTGGAAGATTCCTTGACGGCGGTGGTTCCGCGGAACCACGTGACGTCAGGTTTAGGTTTAGCTTTGCATTTACATTTCATAGTAATGAGAGTGCCACTCTCATTAGGTATGATTTTGGGTTTCTCAAGGAAAGAAGGCGCAAAGCCATCAGCGCTATCTCCACCTGTAACACAAATAAGTTAGGGAAGTTCTAAAAGTAAGTGATGATATCAAAGGCCATGCTCATGCAAAATGACAGTAACACAGGTTCGAAGACAGAGTGTTGGTTGTGGCAAGACGTCACTGGAACAAAGTGGAAATGAGTAACGGAATTGGACGTTTCACAGACACATAATACAGATACATAGTAATTGTACAGATTGAACAGTTCCTGGACGCAGCATACCTTGGAAGTTCAATGCAATATTTGCATTGCTTTCACCAAATTCATTGAAAGCGTTACATCTATAATGTCCGCCATCTTCGCGAGTGGGATTTGCGATCTCTAAAGTGAGAAGATAAGTGTCTTTACAAGTGGTTTTTCGGAGCATGCGTACTCGCGGGCTATCCGCGATGCTCTTCTCGCTCTGAAACCACGTTATATCGGGGTCGGGATGTGCCTCAAGAAGACACTCCATGATGAGGACATCGCCTTCTTGTCTGATGGTTGGCTTTTTGGGAAACCTCGGCGCCTTTCCGTCGGGTATTCTATAAGAGAGACAGAAATAATCGTATCTAGGTATGAAGTATATAGGTGTTTGTCTTACTTGGGTTTTTCTATACCCTCGAAATTTAAGTTGATGGTAGCGACGCCTTGACCAAATCGATTTTTCGCAACGGCGCGGTACTCTCCACGATCATTTCTTTTGACGTTGGCTATTTGCAGTTGTGCCAGGTAGTAGATCTTCTCATCGACTTCCATAGACATCGAGTACCGACTATTCTGTTTGATTTCTTCCTTTCCGTGGAACCTAATGAAGTGCGTAACAAGAATATTTATGTAATGACGTAATTATAAGCAAATTCGTATTCGTATTATAATGGTAACTACTATTATCTATTATTGCTGTTGAAAGGATTAGATGTTTATTTTTTTTATATACATACCATTGTATTTCTGGTTTGGGTTCACCGACGCAGCGACACAGGAAGGTGATGGTGGAACCGTCTTCCGTCTGCCTGATGAGTGGTCTCTCCGTGAAGGTTGGCCTGATGCCCTCCTTTTCCGGCACAGGTGCCTCATCGCCTAGTGAGCAGAAACTCTCCTAAACTGGCTGTATCAAGACACAGGACAGCCAGCAACACTCGCGCAACTAACAATGCTTACCGAAAAATAAAAAGCTCAGCTTTTAATCATTCAATCGTGTTAAAGAGTGAAAGAGATATTTATTGAATTTTTTGTATTACAACTCTGAAAGAAAAGTGTCACATTTGCAAGAACATGGCCTTAGACTTAGTATTAAATGTTGTTAACAAAACAAAAGTGTTGATGATGCGGGTGGTAGGTTCCTCATAGTTCTTAGTTTGGCCTAAAAAAACTGAAACGTTCAATCCAGCCACACTGTGTCTGCCAGGTACTTATTATTAGAGGGTAGCCAGTTCGCAAAAGTAGATTGCGAAGTGTTACACTCGGTCTATTCTAAGCTTTAATTCACACAAAACGAGATCCATATTTTTAATGTACATATTAATTAGAAATGATTTGTTAAAACTGCATATTAAAAGCTGAGCTGAGATTAAGCATCGGTTAGTCCATTGTACTGTGCACGAGTGGCTGACTTACTTGTCCGTAACTTGCTGCTATTCGAGAGTTTAGTAGGGAAGAAATTGCTTAGGACTGTGTGTATTTATTAAAAAGATAGTGTAGGTGTTGTATGTGTATTTATTGGATGCTTGTGAGGATTGTATGTTTTGCAAGCCGAAGAAGCTTTTACTATATCAAGATTAGACAAAATTAGGAAGAAAGGAACTACAACAACTATCAATTAGCTACTGCGGCTGTTGCTATAAAGGCTGGTATCACATGTGTCTCTTACGCTTTAGTCTATAAATTTAGATCTGACTACTTGATTGATCCAATTGATCTGATCATGACTATGATTGTGATTATGATTATTCAGTTAATTCTATGGTTATTCGCTTATTGCTTTTGCTTATTGCTTCCAATTCTCAAAATCAGTACTGGACGGCTGAGGCTGACAAAAGGACACACAAAGCAGATACAAGAAGCGGAACAAAAACACTTACTGTCAAAGTTGAGGCTGATTGTGGCGTTACTTTCTCCCAAGTCATTTTTTGCGGTCACCTTGTATTTGCCAGCATCCTCTACCGTGACATCGATTATTTCAAGGGTCGCAAAATATGAATGGCCGTCTTTATCTATCCTCAACTGAAATTCAATAACATATCTTTAGTCTTTTTACATTATAAAGATAAATATTTAGTTTCATATAAACAATTATTGCAAATATTACAAAATTTCAAATGTATATAATCATTTTATCTTTTTTAATTATTAAAAACATTTCCAACTACTGGAAGTTCCAAACTATGAACCAAGCTACAGCTACATACTACCTAAATGAAAATGAACACACGAACCCTGTACCATTAAACAGGGGAGTCAAACAGGGAGATACTTTATCACCCAAACTGTTCACCTTAGTTTTGGAGGACGTTTTTAAAAACCTAAATTGGAAATATAAAGGAATAAACATCAATGGCCACTACCTCAGTAATCTACGATTTGCAGATGACATAATCCTGATAGCTACTGACCTACAAGAAATACAAACCATGCTTTTAGAACTACATACCGAATCTTCTAAAATAGGACTGAAAATGAATTTAAACAAAACAAAAGTCATGCACTCCGAAGACACCGTGACAATAATAAACGATAAAGTTGAAGAATATATATACTTAGGACAAAAAATAATACTAAATAGGGAAATTCAAACTGAAGAAATAAAAAGAAGAAGAAAGTTAGCTTGGGCGGCATTCGGTAAACTGAACTATATACTCAGAAATCAACAAATCCAATTACATCTTAGATCTAAAGTTTTTGATGCATGCATTATTCCGATATTAACTTATGCGGCACAAACATGGACAATCACAAAAAGAATATGAATATACTTAGAGTCACTCAACACGCGATGGAAAGAGCAATGCTAGGTATATCACTTAAGGACAAGAAAACAAACACATGGATAAGACAGAAAACCAAAGTCACCGATGTGGTGCAAAAATCATTAAAGTTGAAATGGGAATACGCTGGACATGTAGCTAGGAGCGATATAAACAAATGGCACAGATCAGTTTTAACCTGGAGACCATACCAACACAAAAGACCCAGAGGCAGACCTCCTATGAGATGGACAGATGATCTGAAAAGGACTGCCGGGGAAAATTGGCTACAAGTAGCGTACAATAAAAAACAATGGAAAGGAAGACTTGAAGAGGCTTATGTTCAGATGTGGACGTGAATAGCTAGACGAAGAAGAAGAAGAAGAATAAGAAGAAGAAGAAGAAGAGAAGAAGAAAAACATTTCCTAACATTTCTTGTATACCGATGATGTCATTTAAAAGTCTTTAAATCAAATTTGTTCGCGTGAAGTAATTTTGTAGCCCTATCAAAATACGTATGTCGTGTATTTTATTATAATTTACATTAGTAAACATTTCCGTTTATGCTGTATAAATCGGTTGAGGTAGAAAGCATGTCTGATTGAATCGCGCTATTACGATTATTGCAGTTTTTAAAAATTTTATAATTTGAATTTTTCAAGCACTTTCAACCAACACATAGTTCATCTAGCTTGTGAGTTTATCTATAATTAATATCACGAATATTCTTAAATTATTTAGTCTTCTTCTTCTTGCTTCTTCCTTCTAGTATGTAGGCTTTAAAGCTAGTTTCTTCTTCAATATTAGCCTCCTAAATTGTTTAAATTGTCGCACCAACTTTTTCTTGGTCTCCCAATACTTCTTGTTTGCTACTTGCTACTTGCTACGCCACTTTGGTGGGCGCTCTCCCTTAGTTTTCCATTTATCTTTGCCTGTATTCGATTGTGGAAGTAGATGTTTTCGATGGTTTGTATAATATTGATTAGTAGGTTTTTTTATACAGTAGGTGTAAGACGTCTTCGACTTGGATGCAATCGAGAGCCTTTATCAAGTCTATAAAACATAGATATGCTGGTTTGTTGTAGATGTATTGGTTATTGTTATTGTTTATCTGAAAAATTATTAGTCAGTTTATTGATTTTGTTGGTTAGTATTTTTGTGGTAAGCTTAAGTACGGTATTCGGTAGATATATACTTCTATAATTGTTGGAGTCTTCTTTATCTCCTTTCTTGAACATTGGTATCATTATACTGTTTCTCCATGCGTCTGGTATCTTGCAGTGCAATATTAGAATTGGTATAGGTTTTGTCGTCTCTAGGGTTATACTTTCTCCTCCATGTTTTAGAAGCTCGTTGTTATTATTTAATTGTACAAAGCTAAGTAAATCGCTGGGAGTGATAACACAACTCAAAAAACATGAACGAGAGCAGTTGTGTGAAGTAGATAATTAAATATCTTGTCAACGTAACTTACAAGGTGCTATCAAATATACTGAAAAATAAAATAAACCGCTAGATAGATGAAAACTGTGTGGCTTCGACCGAGAAGATCACCAGTAGATCAATTATTTATTATTAGAAAACTGCTGGAAGAGAGTGAATGAGCACCGTGTAAATGACCATGGAAAGTATAGGAGTACCAAGTAAGATTATTAATTTAACTAACGTATGTATCGCGAATTCAATGGCTAATGTATTAATAATGGTTTAAAACAACGTGATGGGCTAACATCACTACTTTTTAACGTAGTGCTAGATCTAGACACTAGGAAGTAGTCCACCAAAACAAAGAGAAAATTGAAGTCACAACAAAAAGAAGTAGGACATCCATTAAGAGAAAATGAGATATATCCATATCAGTCGCAGAGCATCGACGTAATGTGTCAAATTGCTTCCACGTTCCAGTCTTTTCCAATGGCTTATCAAATGGATAAGCCGTTCAGGCTTATCCGTTTAAGTAGAGAATCCAGTCGGCAAGAGAGGCCTATACTCTAATAGAAGGATAACATCTTAAAATGCCATGGAAATACAAGATTCGAGAGGAGATATGATGGACGAAGTAGATGGATGCAAATCATACAGGAAGCAAACACCCACGATGGGTTATGAAGCTACACAAAGAGAGATAAGGAGGAAGAGAAATACTATTCTCAAAATAAACGATGTGAATCAATGTTTTTAAAGTGTAATAAGTTACCTATATGACACTAAAGTAAGAAATAACGAAGAAAAGACGTTGAGAGACAGTTAATCTTTATAGTCACATCAATAAAGAGACGAGATCTATCTACCATATACTTATAGAATTCTGACAAGAGACGCTATCTCAATACAGACATAAAGTTAGAGGGAAAAGAACTGCCAATTTGTGCACCAATCTTATCTTTGTCACTTTATCTCCTGTATTTATTATATGGTGTCTAATTTTTAACTTCTATATATTGTCTTCCTTAAGTAATGAATGCATATAACCGTCATTATTTCCATAATTGTTAAAGTACGTAATCTCGTCTGCTTTTCCAATATCATACTTTTAGGAGAATCGTTTTGTAGATAATACAGGTGTGTCATTCATTTTTATTTTTGTTGGAGAGTGAATTTTCACGAGCTCGTTATTAGTTTAAAAAAACAACAGCTGACACACATGTTGCTAACACAAAATTAGAAAATAGTTGTCATTGCCAAGTCTAGAATGTATTACAGAAGATATTTCATAAGATTTGAATACTAGTACAATGTTGGATGCTGTAATACAATTTTAGAATTCACTAATTAGACGATATAAATATTTGATATGTGATATATAATAAAATAATAATAATGAATGTGTCTCTTGTTTTATAATATTTCAGAGGCTGAAATACTCATTAGTGTTTTAATAAAAAATTAGCAATGAAAATATAATCGAATATACGTCAGAGCAAATATTTTTTTGTCTGAGTGTTTTTAGTGACTTTTTGGCACTTTTCGTCGTGATTCCGAAATAAAGATTCACCGTTATAATATCATAAAAATAGAGCAATTCATACAGTCTAGATTAGATTATAGATAGAAACAAACGTTAAAAGCAAAAATACACTCAAAGATATCGAATATTTTGGAATTTTCAAATTTTTTGTTTTTTGAAAATAAATTCTGGTCAATTAACTCGTTTATTGTCAAGAAGAGTTTATTGTAACAATGTTCAATGTACAACTTTAAGTTTTTATGCAAAGAAAATTGCAAAAAAAATTATACTTAATGTTAAATGGTAAATACGATTATTTTACTCTAAACTTAAATACTAATTTAATTTGTATTTCATTAATCCTGTGCAGCAAGCCGAAGCTGCTTTATCGTATTTGGGACAGGATTTCTTTGTCATCTGCCGCATTTTAGTTGATCCCACATGTGCTCTATTGGGTTTAAATCTGGACAAAAGAGTGGCTGAACCAATCTTCGAATTTGGACCCCATCAAGGTAATTACTTACTATGGTAGCGGCATGTGGTCGAGCATTATCGTGCATTAACATGAATCTGTCATATCCAATGTAACCAACATATGGGAAAACATGATTTTGCGGGATCTTTTGAACATAAGAGTCACCAGTCATCCATACAATCACTTCTACATGTGCCTTCCAACTAATACCTTCCCAAAGCATTATACCACCACCTCCAAAACTAACAGTCTGGGTGAAATTGCAACTGATGAATCGTTCCCTAACTCTTCTGTAGACGTGGTTTCGACCAGCTGGTTTCCGTAATAGGATTCTGGTCTCATCAGTGAAAGGAACATTATTCTAGTTGTCGATATTCCACTCAATATGTGTTCTTGCAAATGCTAAACGACAAACTTTATGATTTTGTAGAAGAAGTGGAATTTTGGCAGTAACTTAAGTAGTAACTGGTTTGGCAGTAACTGGTTAACTTACATTACCTTGTCTAACATTTAGTGGCTCATTTCTGAGGTGCATCGATGTCGATGAGAAATTTCGTGTAGAATTAAAACCAAAAAACCGCCATCAATTGCGGTTGTGCACAGTGGGCCTTCTGTGCACAATTCTCCTGAGACGTCGTGCGATATCATTTTGTGTATATCCTTCCTCGTACAAAATTACAATTTGTGCTGCTTGGGCTACATCGTAGTAGTGAATTGGTGGCGTATTTGTTTTAACCTTAGTTAAATCAAAACAATATTTAATTAAACTTAATAAATTAAACTAACATTACCCGAATTACTGTGAATTTTCCCTTGCGCGAAGAAAGCTTTTTATGATAAAATGTACGGATGACAATAAACGCTGAATAAATGTCAAGTAAACGTCAAAATATTCTAAATCAGGGAAGTACTTTAGCCTACTATATGAGTAATATCCGTAATCTATAATTATTTTGAAATAATAGTGACCACAAAAAAAATTGGAAAATTCTAAAATAATATTCGATATTCTTGTCCTTGATTGTATAAACAGAAAGTGGCAAGTATTACGATAATATTTGAAAGAGGATATTAACAAAATCAAAAAGTCATTTTCTCACATTCTGATCTACACCAGACCACTACATTAATGGTTGCGACAATATTGCCCGTGTATATTGTGCAGGATCTGGTTCTATAGTCTTGTACTTTCAACTTTTTCTTTATGGTAAGCTTGTCGACGCCATCTTTACGAAAAACATGCCCCAAAATAGCCTAATCATTGTTCAAACTCATCCGTTTTTCGGATCAACCAGTTCATTTGTCCCCAATAGAATATATCGAGCACATTTGATCATTGATCTTTGATATTTTCCATCACACTCTAGCACCCCGCAGTATATAAGAATATTGGGAAAACCCATCTTAAGACTCTGGTTTTTGTGTCAACGGATATTTTATGGTTTTCCAGATACAAGATTTAGTAAACAGCATTATCCCACACTCTTAGTGCCCTTCAAGCTTTCAGTATCTATCGATAGCATAATTTTTATTGTCAAAGTAAACGTATTTTCAGTTGAAATTGTGGCTAAGTCACGTTAAAGATAATACACAACTCAAAGTATTTATTAGGTATAATCAACAAAGCACAAATACTTTATAGCAGGATTTTTCTATATTTTTCTATAACATCATTATCATTCTATCTTCATAACCCTGCATGAGTCCTTCTCAAGAATATCTCTCCAGTTGTCCTTATCCATCGCCTTCCTCCGCCAAGAACGTATTCTTATTTTGCTCATGTCTTTATCGATGTTATTAAAGAAGCGTGTTCTGGGTCTTCCTCTTCTTCTCTAACCAAGGGTTCTATGAACGAGCGTTTTTCTAGCTAGTATTATTTGTAAGAGTATTTCGCTGCTATAAAAAATAAATTTGTATGTGTGACTATAGTTGTACAAAAAATAAACGAAAAAATGAAGTTATTTGGAGGACCACACTGTTATTCCCAATATAACGTGAAAAATGATTCAAATGTTTCACATTTAGCTATTTACAGGCCATCCAAATTATTTATAGGAACTTTTGAAACAACAAACTGTCTCCATGGGATCCAGAGCCAAGTCAAAAAAAGCTGAGAATGTAAATAGATTATGTAACAACTGGTTAAGTTTTGAAATAGTTTAAAAATTATAAATGCTTTAAAAACATATTTTCTAGTTTGTGAAGGGTATACTTTTGTCTAAATTCTTTTTGTAGCTAATACAGAGTTAGATTAAATAATTTAGGACATTTTTTCTTAGTATAACTTGTCTCCTTGGGAGCTATAATAAGTTTAAAACAAATTTGTGTGACTAAAAAATTAAACTAATGACTGTCAATACAATTAAATTTTGTTGGTATTTCGGCATATTTTTACGACAGTTCAGTAAGATTGATTCCATATAGAAAAATTTCTAGAACAATATTAAAGTCGTGATAAAATGATACAATATCTTTCCGGAGAGACTTTTGAACGACTTGCAGTGGTTTCTTATTTTCGGTCTACTTCCGATAACAAAGAGAGGAAACAAGTACTTAATGGCCGCAATGGATTATTTTTCAAAATGGCCTGAAATTTCACCCCTTCCTAATAAAGTAGCGACTACAGTAGCAGAACTATTAATAATACACGTTGTATCAAGATAGAGTTTAGAGTTGCGTCCTAATGAAAGACTAAATTTTGAATCAGAACTATAGCAAGAAATAATGAAAATCTTCGGTATTAAAAATACTCACATTACGCTTTCCCATCCTCAATCAGACGGAATGGTCGAAAGACCATTATTATAGAACTATTTGCCAATATCTTTCAATGTTTATAATTTAATTTCTCTATTTCTGTTAGCCTATAGAATTTCCAAACATAAAGTAACCTGTTATTTTCCATCGATAATGATCACCAGAAGAGAAATGAAGCTTCCTCAAAATCTTATTGTCAAAAGATTGCCTCCCTGCGAAGAAGAACGTTCAGCCTTGACGAACATCGAACAAGACAAATTGAAAAAAGTCTACTAATTTTCTCGTAAAAACTTGAAGATTTAATGCCAGACTCAATATGCATTCTACTGTGACAACTTTTGAACGAGGTAGCCCAGTATGGTTATGCAATCCCAAATGTAAGAAAGGACTTCAACGAAACTGGGAAGGCCCGTATACCATCCTGCAGAAAATAAACGATCCAATCTGCCACATCCAGTTTTCAGCTAGAAGTAAACCCAAGGTAGTTCATATCGAGAGATTAGCTCCATACCATGGAATGATCTACCCTGTTAGTTTCAATCGGTTCCTGATAGACCAGTTCATTATCATCAACTCTGAACACAGCTCTGAACATTGCGCCATCTGAATCCAATTTGTATTCACTCTTTTTATGTCCTCTGTCCATCTCGTTGGGGTCGACCTCTATTTCTGTTAGCTTATATTCGAGATTTCCATTCAAAAATTCTTTTTGTCCACCGGTAATCAACTGATCTTGCTACATGACCAGCCCAGTTCCACTTTAGTGTTGTTATCCTTTTAATAACGTCTACTACTCCTGATATTTTGCGTATAGTAGCATTGGGTATTATATCACGTAGAGAAATCCCTTACATTATTCTCTTCATTGCCCTTTCCGCAACTTGTAGTTTCCTCACTGTTGTTCTTGTGAGTGTTAGGGTTTCTGCGCCATAGGTTATCACTGGTAAAATACACTGATTAAATCTTTTCAGCTTACAGCAAACAATAGAGCTTTTCAGCTCTATTGTTTGGTTGTCTCGACTTACTCTGATCTCATGGCCCAAGTATTTATAGGAGTCAACTGGTTCAATATCTTTGTCTTCTACTGAGATGTTTTTGTTGTGGACTAAATTTGCCATAAATTGTGTTTTTGAAAAACTTATTTTAAGACCAACTCTTTTTGTGGCAGTATGGAGTTCTTGGAGTATTATCTGTGCCTCATCAAAGCTGTCTGCAATAAGAACCATATCATCTGCAAATCTAAGGTTATTTTAAAACTTTCCATCTACATTGATGCCCTTTTCCTTCCAATCTATTATTATAGAAAATATACAAGCGTATTATAGAAAAGTTGTAAATAATTTAGGAGACATGTCATTACCGGACCAATTAATCGAGACGAATAACTATAAAGGAAGGAGCAGTGTTAGAATAGTTCCGTAAGATTGATTCCACATAGTAAAACTCTACTTGACGAAAAAAAAAGGACTAAAAATCTAGGATTTTTATGTCATCTAGAAATCCCGAAATATCTGGAACGTCAAGAAATGCTTATAAACACAGGAAATTAACAGTTTAATAACAGAATTTTTGCTGTTTCATATAAAGTAATTTTACAAAAGTGTAACAATATTATAAACTATGAATTTTTATTATATTTATTATATATATTTATAAGACAAGCATGGAAAACAACTCTGTGGCAATATTTTTTAAAAATTTTGACAAATATATATAGAATTATTGGTTAATGTTGATTTTTTTAAATTCAGTTTCAACACTGATCAAAAAGTCTCTATTTATTTACTTATGTATAATGCGTGGTGATGTACACGCTAAATATATTAAAATAGACTATACACTGGTCTTAATAAAAATTTTATTTTTACATCTTTAAAATGACCTACTTCAAATCTACCATTCAAGATAGAATTAGAACCCACATGGTGGAATTCACTGTAGGAGATTCTAAAAATAATTTTCTTTAAAAGAAACCTTATACATAAATATACAAAACTCCCCGGTTTAATTATAGCACATTTAGTAAGATGTATACAGTAGCAAGATATTTGGAGTCCCAATATTGACACTGCTGGCCCCATTAAATTTTTATTAATAGTAGGCTCAGTTTCATAAATATTGAATAATATTATAGTTTTCCATCCTATTCTTCTCAATTGCGGAAATTACTTAAAAATCTGTCGAGTATATTTCTTTCCAGCTGTTCACCCAAAAAGTACCTATCCATCCAATCGCTTTGCTGTATTAATAAATAAATTACTAGAAAGATTAATCTATAACAAAATTAGCTCGAATGTAGTTAAAGGTCATTCAATCGAAGAAGCAGGTTTTAAATTAAAACGAAGTTATACTGATTAAGTCGTATCACTCTGTACCTGTACATATCTTTCAAAGAAACCATTTTTTTTGCTGCTTGTATGTCTACAGTATGGAGAGAATTATAAATTCTATACACTTTTCCTTCTAAATTCACAGCTAGAAGATTGCTATAATAATCCAAAATCATGGAGGAAATCTAAAGTAATAGCCTTTTTAAAACCAGGAAAGGATCCAGAAGACCCTAGTAGCTACGGACCTATTTCGCTATTTTGTCACATTTTTAAACTATACGAGAGACTTATACTCCCCGGAATAGAAAAAAATGTCGACAAGCACCTCATCCCACATCAAGGAGGATTCAGACCTGGCAAATCTTGCACCAGTCAAGTCCTCGCATTAACAGAACACATTGAAGAGGGCTTTGAAGAAAAACTTATAACAGGGGCTGCTTTTGTAGATCTGACAGCAGCCTATGACACAGTAAGGCACAAAACATTGCTCCGTAAATTATACGACACTCTCAATGACCACCATCTGGGAAAGGTCGTATATTCCTTACTGCAAAATAGACGTTTTTTCGTTATGCTGGAGGGTAAAGTAAGTAGGTGGAGAGTTCAAAAAAACGGTCTCCCACAGGGAAGTGTTTTAGCACCAATTCTCTTCAATATATACACAAACGACCAACCTACTCCGACCGAAACCAAGCACTTCCTCTATGCTGACGATCTTGCAATATGTGCTCAAGGAAATAGTTTTGAAGAAGTGGAGGAGAAACTCAAAAGCAATGACAGCGTACTACCTGTAGAATTATCTGAGACCCAATCCCTCTAAAACCCAAGTTTGCGCTTTTCACCTTCGCACAAAGGAAGCCAAGCGAAAACTCCAAATTGTGTGGAATGGTAATTCATTAGAACACACAAATCAACCTATATATCTTGGAGTAACTCTGGACCGGTCCCTCACCTACAGACAACGTTGCATAAAAACAAGAGGAAAAGTATCAACTAGAAACAGCATACTTAGAAAGCTAACGGGAAGTAAATGGGGCGCACGTCCTGGCGTTTTAAGAACAACGGCACAGGCACTGTGTTTCTCAACTGCTGAATATGCGTGCCCCGTTTGGAGCACATCTGTCCACACCAAACAAGTTGATACTGCGCTAAATGAGACATGCAGGATAGTAACGGGGTGCATGAAACCAACGCCACTTTCAAATCTATATAGAGCAGCGGGTTTTGCAGAACCCTCAACATGCAGGGGCGCTGCAGAACACATAGAGAAAATTAAACAGATCGCGGACGATCGGCATGCCCTATACAAAGCTCGAACAGCACGAAAGCGACTAAAATCTAGGAAAAGCTTCCTTGGAACAGTGCAGGATGAACCGCCTGAGTATTTTCCACCTCCCCAGGTTCAATGGACCGGCCAGACCCTAGACTTTAAAACGTGGAAAACCATGGCCACAGTAAAATCAAACATGGCAAAATGGGGAAAAATATACATGGCAGAATATGGAACATCTTTTTACATGCAGAAACTGTCCTCATCGATGTACCCTTGAAGATTTGTGAATCCAACAAAGATGGAACCGACGTAGCCTGATACTGGGCCGAAATTTTATGAATGACATGTCCGGACACGATAAAGTAAAGAAAGTAAGCTATAATACACCACCGAGCATAAAATCAGGGTAATTTGAATTTATTTTAGAAATTATTATTCTGTTTTAACTATTTTCGGTTGTAACAAAGTTTACTAAAGGATTTCTTGAAAAAAAATTGTTGTCGTTTTTGTTTTTGACAAGCGTTTGAGATAAAAAGGGCCTCTTAGCCTAATTTCTAAAAACCGTTATCAGCATAGTTTTTGTTTCTATGGTTTTAACGTCAATTGTAAATTGTTTGTGTATTGTTATTGTCAGTGTATTGCAATGAGCATAAATTCTGTTGTGGCGGAGTTAGAAGATGGCCACGGTCAGCGCGAAACTGCGAGAAACGTTGGTGTAAGTCTCTCGAGTGTGCAACGAGTATAGCAAGGGTACGAAGAGACCGGTCTGCTTACTAGAAGAACTGGTTAAGGTCGAGGCAGGATTACAACAGCTAGAGATGACCGCTTTGTCATTTCTAGTGCTTTGACAAACCGAATGGTCACGGCAGTTTCTCTTCGAAATCATCTGCAAGAAGTGAGAAATGTAAACATAAGTTTGGAGACAACTTACTGCTGCTGCTTTATCTTCTCGAACTAGAATAACTGGACTGCCGCTTTCCCGTGAACACCAAATTGCCAGATTTGCACGAGCACACTTGGCTTGGACAATGCAGGATTGGAGTCGTGTATTTCCGAGCGTATTTTCCGATAAATCGAGATTCTGTCTTACGGGCTCAGACAAACGTGTAAGAGTGTGGCGACGTTCAAACGAGAGATATGCTCAAGCATGGGTTCAAATCACACGATTTGTTTGGCCTCATCGTAGTGCAGATATCAATCCCATAGAACATGTTTGGGATAAGATGAAGAGACGTTTACGGAATCATGTGCCGGCCCCCAGAAACTCGAGAGAGCTTCGCGACATATTAGTGCAAGAATGGAATAAATAATGAAATTGGAAATGAAATTTCCAATAATGGAAAAAAGCTAGTTTAATATCAACCTATCCTTGTAGTATTCTCTATCTCACCCGTATAAGTGGTTTTATTAAATAAATAGAGACTGATATATTATTTGATAAGTAATAATAATAGTTTAATAAAAAGTTAATTTATATTTTTTCATACCTTGTGACGTGGACCTTCGCTAACAGCGTTGCCATTGTGGGACCAACTGACTGTTGGACGGGGATCGGCCTGTATCCTACATTCGAATAATAATTTTTTGCCATCATCTTCTTGGCGAATTGCTGGTTTCTTCGCAAAAGTGGGTGCTAGGCCGTCTATTTGTCTGTGTAAAAAATAATAAATGTTACATCAAAAAAAGAAAACAGTCTGCAGAAATATTAAAATAACAGGTACAAAAGATTTAGTAAAAATTACAAATCTAATAATTTTATCTTAATAATCTAAGTGTTTCAATATGACTTAAACATGTGGATAAGCAATATCACAAAATGAAGTTTCTTCCTACATGTCAATATAATTGGACAACCTACATATATTATCGAAACGATTAGAAAATTCTCATTAAAAGACTAAAACAGATAATAGAAGGAAGAAACTTCATACAACTTCATCAGTCTAGTTGTAATGTTATTCTAGTGTGAATTAGATCATAAATATCCAATTTGACGAAAAATGCAGACTTGCATGGAGTGTAGTGGGATGCCGAAGCTAAACACGCTGTACTTTATATTACGGACGAACTCAAGAAATCGTTGACTGCTATAAAGGTGGGAAATGGTCATAGACTCGATGGTTCCAAAAGCGGTGACAAACATCGACAGTTTGGAGTCACGTGGCTTTTGGAACACATAAATGCACTATTTGAAACAGCGATTTTCGGAAAATTGGAAGATCTTAGGGCTGTTAGGGCTTAGACCTGTTCAACCATTCATTGAATAGTCAGATACGTTATCACCGTACAGGCAGTATGGTTTTAAAAATAACACGAGCACGGTTGCTGCGGAGATGTACAGGGAGAAAGCTGACCAGAAATGAGCGATCAGAAATGTGTTTAATACATTAAAATAGAAAGAGATAAGGAAGGCTATATGAGAGAGAATGTGTTTGGGATACTTGATGAATGTGTTCTCTGACTATTTGTCAGAGAGGAAAATTGTGATAGAAAAAAAAGTGTTGTTAAAAAAGTTGTTAGTAGCCAACAATACAGAGAGACTGTAATTCATTTCACATTTGCTGATGACCTCATTATGCTGGTGGTAGAGCCAAACAGAGAGGACTTTATTTTCAAGTCTTAGATATCATGGTATTCTCGTAGGAAGAATTCTACATAATCCAAACTGGAAGGCGATTCTGCTAATCTCTACGATTGAGGTATTTTTCAAACATTTTTACACCCCTCTTATAAAAAAAGAAACGAAAAAAAGATAAACAAATATGATCTATTAAAGAGAAGTAATGTTTTTTAAAAATGTTTCCTTTAATTTTAATAACATGCCCTTATAATGGCATAATGTTGATAACTAAAGTTTGAGAAGCAAGTGTAACGTAAAATTGCTAACAAACCAAGTATCTACTGTCAAACGTTTTCTTTAATTAACAATTGTTTTATAATATTACAAGAGATCCATCAATCCCATCAAATACCGTAAACTATATAAAAAAGACGAGGAATCCATTTAAATGGAAACCGTGTATGGTACTATTATACCATAGGAAAATTTGGTAAAGCTGTCTTTCCACACGACACCTCAAGACAATGAGTGTATTACAGAGAAATAATAAATCTTCAAGGAATTTTGAATTAACAAGGAAAATATCAGTTATAGAAGAAACAATGAGTGTTATCAATACGAGCCATCCATTGATTAAAGTTACAAATACTCACTGAGTGTGCAAGTATGCAAAGTACAAGAAAAAAGTGAAAAAAGTAATGATTTTTGTGATGTTCTTTTGGATCAGCCTCACATATATATTGATTGCTTCAAAATCAGTAATGACCAATAAGTTTTTTGGTTTTATTTACTATTAAAAAGGATTTCTACCGTTTTACTGTAACTCTCGAGATCTTTTTATCTTGGCAATCTTTGTCTTGCAGGTTTGTTCTTTCCATTGCCTTGTCTAGTTCATTTCTACATCACATTCCAGGTCATTCTTTTTCTATCGGACAATCTTATTGTTGCAACGTCCTGACTTCGCCCTTCTGACAGGAGCGTATCAAGCTATTATGTTTTCCTCTATATAATTGCTTATATCAGATTTCAATTATACTGCTTTTCCTTTATCTAATATTCAGAAGTTCAGAAGAATAACAATTAAGTAGAAAGTGAAATTGTAGATTCTAATTTTGGCTCAGACAAAATTTGTAATTTTAATTTAAGCCACTTTAGTGCTATCATGAATTTTCATTATAGTTTGTAGTAGAAAAAAACAACCGGTTATTTTTAAATGCATAGTATTTTTGAACCAATTATACATAATGAGTCGTTTGTTACACTAGTATGAGTAACTAATAATCGTCGCAATATTTGGCACTCTCAGATGTTTTCTACGCATGGTTAAAAAATGTAGGGGCAAGGTTTTGGGCCGTGCATCAATATCCGTGATGTGTCAGCAACATCCCAAAATATAGAAATGAGTCGTTTCGGAATTTATCGGGAATATTTCTGTTGGCGTGACTCAGAAAGGTCTGATTACTTAATGAATGTCTATTCGCTTACTAATAGTACTTAAATGTATCGGAAGTTTAACAGATTTAGGTTGACAGCATTCAAATCTTGAGACGAAATATAGTTATTTTATTTATATATATATATATATAATATTCTATATACTAATAATAATATATTTATATATATATTATATATAAATTTATTATATATAATATATATATATTATATATATATATATATATAGTATATATATATAACACCGGGTGGTGAATTGTCACAGGGCCATAGGAAAACTCAATGGGAAATTTTAAATTGTTGAATTGCTGCTTCCCTAATTATTTTAGATCAAAAGTCATTAAAAAACTATTTTGTTAGAGGGACTAAAAAATCAGAAATTAAAAAACAAATGTTAAAACCGTTTACGAATCAAATGTACTTCAAAATTTTGCAAAAATATAATTGATTTTTCAGACCACCCTAAAGTTAGGCCCACACGTAATACAAAGAATATAATTAAACGTGTGTCGTTTTATCATAATGATGTAAGATGTTTGACAATTGAATTGTCAATTTTTTTATTTCATGATTAAATTATATATCAATGAATTTTTACTAAATACTATATACTGAAACATGCTGCCTCTTTGTGAGACAAATAAATTATATTGTTTTACAATCGGTCAATATATAAAATGTACTCAGTTGACGAAAAATCGCATAATGTTGTATTCAGGCAATAGCGCGAACTTTCCTGTCACTACGGATTCTTTATGAATCGTAAGATATTCTAATATGTACACTCCATGTTAAGTTAAATTATACAACTATTTTAAATGAATTCCAATATACTGTGGACTGTACATACTTTATTCCTGATAAATAATATAGGATAATTTCTTAACATAAACTATAACATATGTCTTAAATAAATATGAATAAAAACATTTTTATTATTGCTTGTTCTCCTTAACTGAGTACAATTTTTAATCAACTTAATTTTTCTTTTTAAATAATAAATCAAAAATTTTGGCCATTTAAATCATAGATAAATATAATATAGTTGATTAAATATTGTCAAATATTAGAAACGTCAATATGACAAAACGCAACACGTAATACACATTTTTTTCACGGCGTCTGGCCTGACTTTTAGGGGTGGCCTGAAAAATGTATTATATTTTAGCAAAATTTTGGAATACGTTTAAGTCGTAGAACAATTTTAACAATTGTTTTCGATACATATTTGAGTCCTCTACAAATAGTTCCCTATGACTTTTGGTGTAAAATAATTAGGGAAGCAGTAATTCAACAATATAGAATTTTCCATTGAGTTTCCTATGGCCCGTTTGACGATTCACCACCCTGTATATATATATCGAGAAAAGGAGTACAACCGTCAATCCAATATAAATTAAGGATCACTCAAAGAGTGGCAGGTTTTTCTATCAAAAGTTGGAGAAAAAAAGGCAAAGATGATTGCTACTTCATCTATTTATTGAAAACGTTTCGCTATCCAATTTGATAGCATCATCAGTTCATCTAAAAAGATCAATATGAAAAACCTAACATCAAATGAAAAGTTATTAAGTGTGTTACCTCAAAAAGATATGTAGCAGTCAATGATATTAAAATTGTAAAGAAGCTTACGACAATGGACATTGTAAAATTATGTTGTATAAACAATAAATTGAACTAAATATTGTTAACAATTTTCATAAACTTAGCACAGCAAACGACATGTGGTAATTGTACATGTATATAAAAAATTCATGTAAAAAATTTATATAAAAACACACAATTAATGTGCAAAAGAACTAAAAGATCTAAGATGCACTTCCAACAGTAAATCAATAATTAAGATTTAATTTTGACTTTAGGTAGCATTATTGAAGTGATTAATTAAAAATTTAGTAATTTAAAAATATAATAAAGTTACTACTACAAGCTTCTTGACTGCTGTCGGTGAAATAAAGGCAAACAGGTGTTATAGCGCCACCAACGTGAAAACATATCTGACTGCTACATATCTTTTTGAGGTAACACACTTAATAACTTTTCATTGGATGTTAGGTTTTTCATATTGTTCTTTTTAGATGAACTGATGATGCTATCAAATTGGATAGCGAAACGTTTTCAATAAATAGATGAAGTAGCCATCATCTTTGTCTTTTTTTCTCCAACTTTTGACCGAAAAACCCGCCACTCTTCGAGTGATCCTTGATATATATTCAGATGTCCAATATTTAAATCTCTGTAATGTAAAACTCAACAAATCTCTTTATAAATTTATGGGGTAGAAGTCTTGACCGTCTAACAAAAAACAACGTGAAGTATATTGAAAGTTTTAAAATGTGTTACTTTGTATACTAACGATGACATGGGTCGATGGAGTGGCAGATAGGAAAGTGATATTATGGTTATGGGGAGAACCGAAAATTATATATCGACTAAAGAAAGAATATATCGTTACTACTTACACCAATATCATAGAGAGTGATGTTTCTACAAGTAGAAGCCAACCCTATTAATATAAACATCATCTAAGTCTATGCTCCTACTGTAGACAAAGGGGAGGAAGAGGCAATTGTGTTCTATCAAAACATCAACAGTATTATACTGATACTTATTGAAAACGCTGGATACGCTCTTGGAGCATTCTGGACAACTCCTATCGAAAAGTTACTGAGTAAAGCAGCTGAGCCACCCCTACTTTACCAAAGAATGTATTTAACACTATCACACTTAACTTCTATTACCTCAGATCCAAGTAAACCTTTGTATGACAATACCTTCAACGATAAATACATGAACTACTTTAATAATAGGTCTCACACACCAAAACCTTAGTATAAAGAATTCTAATGTACAGTTTCAAATTAAATGCGGCGAATTCAAATTTAATTTGAATTTGAGGACGCGCTTTTTGTTTTAAATAAAAACAAACTTACGACATTAAACAGGCTTTGATTTAAAACAGAGAAGAATTTGCCAAAACCGTTCTTGAACTTAGGTAGCCAAATGCACTTGCAGAAGAACACGAATATATGGGCCATCTTATGAGAAAATAGATACTTTGTACACAATATAAGGTACAATTGAACGACGAAAGAAACTTGACCATAGAATTATGTCATAGATGTGGAATTTGGGACTATTGTTTCACTTCTATCTATTCCGAGTTGGCCTGATGTGATGACGTACCAATCAAGAAGGCTGAAGTAGACTACATATTCTTTAACATTTTTTTCTTGTAAGGTTCAGTATAAAAATAACTGCCTTTTGCTGTTGATGTGCCAAAATATACAGTTTATACAGATTTTATGATGCTTATCCTGTATGTTTTTAAGATTAATTAAATGTTACACAACTTGAGTGTAAAATTCTTCCATTGAATTGGACCATACTGTTTGTAGTATCAGTCTGTTCAAAGTCACACTGACATGCCTCATAAACTTTAGATGTAGGACCAATGCCAGATGAGTGTCTAATTTGTATCTTGCTATTTCTCTTTAAAACTAATGGGCCTACCTAGCCAAGTAGAATATTTTGTAGATGAGGGTTTAGTTTATGATAAAAGGTTAGACATTTCACGCTAATATAGATTATATTATTCAAAGAAGTCTACTTACTTTTCTTTTGGTTCGTCCATGGCTGAAAAGAAAATTAATATTTAATAATTAATTAATGTTTAAAATAAAAAAAATTAAATTAAATAAATTCTCATAATTTCGTTATTTGAGTTGAATTGCACGAGACAATGAAAATAATCTGTTTTAATATTTTTAAATATTCATTTGGTAGTTAAAAAATATCAAAGTCACTTTAGGAATTTGACAAAACAAAATTTCTTGATGCTATACTGAAAGAAAATCATTTATTGTTATCTAGGGCATCTATTAACCAATATAAAATAAGAAATTGATCATATACTTGATCAGTTTTTCAAGCATGAAGAAAACTTGTTTTGCCCTATGTTGATAAAAGTATATTGACAAATTTAATGTTTATTAACAGAAGAAAGATTGAAGGTTTTCTACAGAGAAACCTATATCTGAAAATACACTGGTCATAAAAAGTATCGCCTGAGTGGAATTCAATGAAAAGATTGTGATCATTATTATTACAGTTTTACTCTTAAAGCATTTTCCAGCTCAACAAATATTTCTGGAAAAATATTTATATTCTTATATCCCTTCTAGGCTTCCCCAAATATGTTTAATAAGATTTAATCGCTGTGTAATCTAAAACTTAAATTGGAAGTTACATAAATTATTATTATCCTGGAAACTTGTGGACACACGTTGTTTTGTCTCTGACTATCAGGAGTTTCATATGAAGTTCTGTTAAAATCTCTGTAATTTTAAAAGCATCAAAGCATCGTGAAGCCACTACGAAGTTCTAAAAGTACAAAATTTTTAAACAAAATACTCTTAAACAGCACTTTTAAGATACTGTCCATAAGAACTTTTAGAACGCAATAGTAAATGTCAAAAAATCATCGATACTTCCTTTTTTATTTAATGATTTTTCCAGAAAAAAAATGCATTCACTGTGGAATACATATAGTATGAAATTATATATGAAGTACCTTGGTGTAATACTAGCTTCATAGGCCAAGTGGCTTACTTGGAATCAGCAGATAGAAGGAACAATCAAGAGTGCTGTGAATACTTTAAGAGTAGCCAGACGCACTTATGAAAAATGTAGAGTTTTAAACCAGACCTGTTATATTGGTATCATAATGTGGTTGTAAAAACCAACCAACCAATAACATACGCATGAATATTATAGTGGCCAAAGATACAGTAAAAAAGTACCATCCTCAAACTAAGCATGGTGTAAAGACTTGCTTACCTTGGAATTCAGAGGCTCTAAGGGGACAGCAACAATAGCTATACATGTTCTACTGAACCTTAATTCTTTTTAGATAGTTATAAGGTAGAATAAGGTGACACTATATCACCCAAACTATTCAATCAAGCTTTGGAAGACGTTATGAGGAAATTAAAATGGGAAAAACGGGGTATTCACATAAACGGCCAATACTTGAATCACTTGAGATATGCAGACGACATTGTATTAATAATAGATAAAAGGGAAGAATTACAAAACATGATGGACGAATAGCGAATTAACAAAATTAAGTCTACAAATGAATTATAATAAAACGAAAATTATGACCAACCAACCAGAAGAATTAATATTTACAATTGCACAAACAACTATAAAACAAGTAAAAGAATATATATTTGGGAGAACTAGTTAAATTAAATAAAAAAAATCAGACCGGATACGGTTGGCTTGGGTATCCTTTAAAAAGACCCAAAGTTTCTTTCAATACCAAAATACACAACCCCGCCAGCAGAGTTGCAGCTTGTACATATACAGGCCTAAAACTGTAGAAAAGTCTGGTGCAGGAATTACAGACGTAAAAATGTAAACATTTTTTCTACCAGGAGAATATAGTTCTGTGTTCTAAGCAGAGAGTTACTCAATCTTGCATTATGCAGAAAAATTATCACAAGAGATTTTGAAATTATCGGATCAATATATGCACAAATAGTGCAGTGGTTATGGGGGCTCTCAGGTTTTCATGGGAATGCCATGAAAAACTCAATAAACTAGCAGGTCATAACATTTCATTACTATGGGTGCCAGGTTATCGGGGAGTACATGTCCAAGATAGAGCTGATGAGAATTCCACAAGAGGATCAGCTGCAAAATACTTCGGTCCAGAGGCAGCATTAAAAGCACTGTCCGCTACCGGAAAAACCTTAAAGCAAACACAACTTCCATCGGTCAAGTACATGGCAAACGGTATATTGGACGGACGTGCGCTCATAGGGCTGAAATACTGCAAAAAACAAGCAGAAGTCAGCTACTGGACATGTGCCAGTCAAAGTACGCCTTCCTAAAATGAAACATGAAGACTTAAACTGAAGACTTTGTGACTGAGAATCTGATACAATCAACAACACTTTGCATGACTGTAAAACACTAGATCGCAGGCGGTAAACACTCTTTGGAAGCTGCTAAGTGACTCCAGAAACATATTCTACGTATCCACTAGACCTGTACCCTATACCAGTTGTTGGGGTTTCAGAATCCTGGAATGGATATCATGAATAAATAGAAAATGTACAATAAGCCAACTGGCTGAAATACGGTACGACAGGTTTATACCAGACGGATTCAGGAAAAAATTGGGTAAGTATAAATATCGTAAAAAAAAACATAAAAGTATACTATAAATTGTACTATAAATTGATATCTGATTTTCTTTTTTTTTAATCATGCGATACTTTTTGTGACACCTATTTAAAAATTAATCATAAAGATTTGTATCAAAAGAATATGATAGGATGTAGTGAAAGATCAAAACTGTGGTTTGGAAATTTTGAAAATTCTTTATAAACGGTTTTCGAATATGAAATAACATTTTGTTACTTACGGCTGAAGTTGAGATTGATAGAGGCTGCAATTTCCCCCATGGTATTTTTCGCTTTGACCTTGTAAAGGCCGGCGTCGGTTTCAATAACATCATCTAATTCGAGTACTACTAAAAATTTGTTTGTGCCTATGGATTGAATTTTGAAATTAGTCCTACTATCTTCTGAAAGTGGTATATCGCTTCGAAACCATTCGATTTCCGGTTTCGGAGCTGCCAGTAACTGGCATTCGAAAATAAGTTTGTTTCCATCGTCCTCCTGCCTCAATTGAGGCTTTTGCGTGAAGCTGGGAGCGAAATCCTCTGCCACTCCCATGCTATTGCTCTTTTACTTCGATATAGATGACATGAAATCGGCCCTGAAACAAGAATTCTAACTTTAATTTCCTATAGCAACACTAAATCGTATACTCGTGTATATATATATATATATATATATATATATATATATATATATATATATATATATATATATATATATATATATATATATCTAAAAAGAACTTCTGTTTTCACTTTGGAGCTGAAATTAATAAATAATTGATGAAAATTTTGAAAAAAAATCATCACATTTTATTTATTTGCAATTTTCTATTCATTGTTTTATTTGTTTTAGAGTTTTTTTATGTAATATGCAAAATTTGCACAATGATCCTTATATTAAACGACTTTTCCTAATGTAACAAATTTGTTTAATAGAATTATTGAATTACGATAAATGAATGTACAGAAAAAAAATTAATAGAATTGGCTTCTATTAAAAATTAAAAACTAAACAATTTCTTGTCTAAATTAAAGTTTTTTCTTAAGTTTGATCACTATAAATATTGGTATGAAGTTACCATTCTCAAAAGTAGGATGTGCCTTCAACCATTACTGATTTTTTCTATATTCAAATGCTGTATCGATGGACCTTTCTCTCGTATTCTGCCGATTATTACTCTTTATGGACTATTCTAAGCGATCGAAATAATATACAGTAGTTTTACGATTTGCCCAGTGTATTTTGTTGCTTAGAAATAACAATATAGATCAAATTGAACATGTTAGTTTCGTTATTTTGTTTAGTCTACCAAATCTCCGAATAAAACGTAAGCATGCTGATTCAGCCTCTTGATTTTCAACAAATTATATTTTACCAGGTATATCAATAAACGAGATGAGGAGATTTAGCAGCACTGTCTGTCTCTCTGGGGTTTATTTTTAAAGTAAAAATGAACCGCTCTTAGTAATGCTAAATTTAGTCTTCACAAATATACAGTGAGAACTTCATCCCAGTCAAATGTTTATTTTATCTGTATATGTGATCATGCCAAAAATTTCAGATTGATTATAGGAACTGTCAACGAATAATAAATACATGTGAAGTGAGAGTAAAAAGAAGAATGTTTTTAAAGTTGAGCAAAAGTATCGACAACGAAACAACTAATGAATAATTCACAATTTTAAACGGCTAAAACAACTAAAAGAATGACATTTTGGAATCAAATAATTCAACTAACTTATTATGCTGGATATTAGACTTTAAACTAGTATTGATAGTACTTTTAGGATGCGTTATAAGGACGACTTTAGTAGTGAATAGTTTATTGAATTATCTAAATTCATTAATTCATTATATTTAACCATTACCATTACCATGTAAATTAGAACTGCAAGCTCAGATAATAGAACAAGTAATGGAGTTACAATATATCTAGGTATCATACTATCTAGATACGGAAAGCTTGGAACAGAAGCTTGGATCCAGAAAAAGAGCAGAGTCGCAGGTTGCCTGCCTAGGAACACGACCTAACATAGAGATGACAAAAAGAATGTTAGAAACAGCAGAGATAAAAACTCTTAGAAAAATTGAACATCAGAAGAGCATCCCAATAGGAGGATGACCAGTGGGAAGACCACGAAAACGATGGAATGACAACTTACTGAAGGCACATTGAAAAACAGATAGTTATATCTACATAAAAAGAAAAAGAAGAAGTAAAATTTTCTTGTTAAAAATCGCATAGTAAAGCCTGGGAAAAGCCATACAACAACTCATGACACTATCCCAACACAGCAAAATTTTAGATTAGAATTCAGGACTATTCTTGTAGTCTGATGGTTCTGGTTTTTTTTACAAACTATTAGAAACTGCAGTCTTGCAAAGCATTCACATTCGTATGAGACCTCTAATGTAGTTTCCTCTTCTTTCAGATATAATTCTCTTCTGCTAAGCCTATACGACCCAAATGTTTTTGGGCCTACAGTAAGTATGTTATGAATTTGGCCAAGTGATTTTTACGAACTGTTTCCTAGTGTTTCCTCAGCGTTCAAGAAACTTCTTTTGCAATTCATCGATGACTGATCTTTTCTGAGATTTGCAATTCTAAAGAATTTTAGGCAAATTTGTTGGAAAATTCAGCAGTTTTCTCGTTGTACTGGTAAACGTAATACTTTGGTATCCAGTGTAGTGGCAATATATTTCGATTTCCAAGCTAATAAAAGACATCAGAACGGTTTTAGACGAGTTCGGGATTGACCTAAGTGAAACTAAGATTCTTTAGAACTGATTAACTATTGGAATAGGTCTATATTTTTGTGCTTCTTTCCGATGTGTTACATAGCTTAATTTTTTACAGCGGTAACTTCGGCCTGAAATACAGTCACATTTGTGTCCAAATTTAACTGAATTCCATCCTTGGTTGTACGCAATATATATCATCCCCTGTATCTCTCTCAGTTTTTGGAGCAGTGTATATATCAAGTTGAGTTTGCCACAACTGACAGACCAGTTCCCCAGTACTATATGTTTTCGTATTGTAATTTTAAAGTTTTTAAAAAATTTCTTTATAAAATTAATATAAAAACCCTATCGAGCTACTTCACAGAACGTTTTCGGAATAACTATTCCTTCATCAGTGCTATCTAGATTTAGCTGAATTTATTTGGGGAAAAACCTTTTAAACCTTTTATAAAGGAATTTGTTTAAATTAAACATTTTTTGTCATACATGGGATACAGCCAACTATAGGAATCTAGTTTCCTTGTAGATTGAAACTTTTTATTAAAGCTATGTCTCTAGACCATCAGGTCTACTGGCCTCCCTCAAAAGGCATCCACCATTATCTCCTGATATAACCTTGATTGATCGACTCCTTTTATGATGCTTGTAGAAGCTTGACCATATACCTGTTTGTATTTAAGTATCCTGAGATCCTGAGACGGCAAGTATTTAGTCTAATTTTTTGGTTTTTCTTAAGATATACAGATAAAGATAGACACATAAAGAAAAATAGGTAAAGTCTTGATAATTTTATACGTAAATATTGTCATCAAAAGGGCTTCTGCAGGGTTTTGCACATCTCCAACCCAATTCAACGAATACCTATATACGAATACCTGTATACGTTAAGCTTTGCAGACGATTAACTTGTGATTACACAAGACCAAGACGACCTCAGCTACATGATGAAGAAACTACAAGTAGAATCTACCAAGGATGGCCTAGATATTAACTTCGTGAAAACAGAGTACCTATCTACAAGTGAAGGAGACATAGAAGATCTACAGATTGATGACAACGTAACAATCAAAGGAAAGAATAAATTCAAATACTTGGGCGTTTATAATCACGAAAAAGGCAACAACAGAGGAAGAAATTACGCAAAGATTAGGACAAACAAGAAGAGCAATCCGAAAATTTAACTCAGTATGGTGGGATAGACAGATTTATAAAACATTAGTGCGAAGTATTATGACATATGGGGCTAAAAATTGGATTATAAACAAGAAAAACAGCAGTAAGATAGTAGCAACAGAGATGGAATGCCTGCGAAGATGCTGCAGAGTAACAAGAATGGATTCGAGAAGTAATGACGAAAAAGCAAAGAACATTAAGGCATATTGGTGTATGTCTTAAGTGGTATGGACATGTAAGAAGAACTAGCGACAGCAGATGGATAAAGAGAATAACCGAATGGGCTCCATAGGAAGGAGGAAAAGAGGACAACCCCGAAGATCCTGGAGGAATGAAGTAGACGACGCCATGAGTAATAGAGGCCTAAACGATGGAGAATGGGACAACAGAGAGAGATGGAAACGGTTGAGTGAGGGAAGGCAGTGAAAACTGTAGAATCCCTGACTATATTTATAATTTTTGTCACTGTCAAGATAAAAACTGAGAGTAGTTTGCGATTACTGTTACAGGTCACGAATGTATGAATAAATCAGAAGATAATTGTTTAAAATGTATTAGCAATAATAAGAAAAGAGGAAGCATAATTTTATAACAATTTGTTTTATAACTATATGAGTACATAGAAGCAAACTTTGATATTTTTGGTCTTTTTCATTATATTTTATTGAACAATGATATGTATTTTTGCTAAAAAGTTTCGTCAAAAAAAACAAATCTATATTTAGCAAGTAAAACAAATGTAACTTTCATTACTTTTAATTATATAATACACGGGTTATATAACACGGAGTAATAAAATTTTTATAGGTATTTCGTGCACATTAGAATACAATTAAAATTCACCGAGGTTTATGAGAATAATTTACCAAATTTATTGCTGCAGGTGCTGTGTATACGCTATAATGTAGATACTGGCATGCGTTATGCTATTTTTAAACTCTCCCCAACGGCTGTGTTTTTTGAACCATGTGTAGAGCATAAACGGTACACATTTTTAGGTAAAAATAAAATATCAAAGACAAAATACTCAAAAAAGAAATTAACACTACCAACTATCACTCATTTCACAAAAATTATTGTATTTTTAATAAATTTAAAAGAAGAATGCTATTATTACTATATCTGGTAGAGTTTTATATTACAACTCAGTCATTGAATACCCATCTGGGAGCTATAAGACCTTGTCAAGGTTGAAAAACTCTTCGTACTCAGTCGTAATCACTAATTCTGTGAGGTGAGTACGTCCGAGGACAAGGTCAGGACAGCTTAACTCAGAATATCCAAGACATCTAGATTTCATTAATTTTATTTCGCTATGCTCTCCTCTGCTTAGCTTCTAACAAAAATGGACTATGAACAAAGAAACTGAGTAGACAAAGAAAAACGCAACCTCAGTCATCCAAACACTAAGGAAATCGATCCCGACAATAAAGATAGATATGGTCTTGATAGATTTTACACTTAATTTTTGTCACTGTTAGGATAAAATCTGACTGTAGTTTGTGTTACTGTTACAAGTCATGAATGTTAGAAGAAAATTATTAGAATATAAAAAAATCCACAAGAAAAAATTCCTGTAGCTGGCTGTATACCACGTATAACAAAAAGAGGTTAATCTTTGTAAATGGGTATATTTATTTAAAAAGCCCTTAAAAGGGCCACATCAATAAAACAAACGTTTTCGGACCACATAGTCCATCATCAGGTTTTTAAAATCGAAAAATGCTAGGTCAAAATGCCTGAGCCACCAAAATACTAGGGTAAAAACCCTTTAAATTACATTTAGTTATGAAATATTGTACATTGTGTTGTAAAATAACTGTGATGTTAAGTATTAAATTAAATTTGACTATAGGTAACACATGGCTCAATAGGGTTCCAGAGCCGGTGAGAGGGAACCTCTGCACTCGGAGAACAGCGTGGAACTGATGATCAGATCAGTAGGAGGAGATGACACCTGAAGAAGATTAGTTGGCCTATTGCCCTTTTATTTGCCCAATTTTATTTGTGACATCTTCCGTTGTGGCTTGTGGCTTCTTCCGTTTACTGCCTAGCATTGAAACGAATAAATATTCTTAATTTTGCATATTCCTACAATAAAATCTTGTCGATCATCTTCAACCACTATCATGTACTTAGTTTTTTTTGTACTTATTGTAAGGCTTCATTTTAAGTATTTCTCGTGTAATTTTCCAAACATATAACTTCTGTCGTCTCTATCTGTGGCTATCAGAACCTGATCATCTGCGAAGAGTAAAGTGTACAAAGTTTCATCTCCTACGACAATTTCCATTTATTTTTCCAATTTTCAACACCTTTTCTAAATACATTTTAAATAACGTCGGTGCCAATGAGCACCGCTAGCACATGGGCGTCGCGGTCTTAAATTTTATCGCTCTTACAATTGTTTTTTATTGTACAAAACATTAATTTCGCTATAGCTTTTGCAGTTTCGCCTGCTTCCTTTTTTAAAAATGGATGAAAAAATTGCTTTTTTCCATTTATTGAACGGCTACTCTCCATTTAAACATGTACTTATTATACATTCACACATACATTATCTTTCGTCTTCTACCGTTAGGTGTTCAGGGAAGTGATTCTAGCTTTTGATGAATTTTCTCCATGCTTTTCTGTTTTTCGCTAATGGTGTTGCCTCTTGCCAAGATTTGCACTTATTTTGTAATATCTCTGCTATGTCGCTGTTCCACTCTTTTATTGGTCTGACTTTTCTGTTTTCCCTATCTATTAAATTGTCTACTATTATTCATTCGTGTTAGATGACTATACTATAGTGTTACTATATTATATTATTTAATATAGGTGCCAGAATTTCAGACACTTTTGATGGCGCTGCCTTGTTCTATTGGTACATTTCCCAATCTTGGTGCGTTTCCGTTGAAGCTCATCGATAACCGAAAAAGGTCGTGCAGGCAAAATACAGAAGAGACACAAAGATAGATGTATAATATGCAACAAAGTCTTTCAAGTAGCAGTGCAGAAAATGTTTAGAAGCCTAAGACACCCGTTTATCTACAATCTTGAAGGGTATCATACAATCTTCTTGTTCTTATTGTGCCGTTTTCTAACGAAGATTGACGATCACTTCCTTAAACGCTTTTCTATCTTTTACAACTTAAAATATCTGTTCAACACTGAGATTAGTCCAATCTCTGATATGCTTCAGTCAAGATTTCTTCTTTCTTACCAAACCTTTTCTTCCATCTACTCTTCCTTGCATGACAACGTGTAGAAGAGAGTATTGATCTTTTCGAAGTATGTGGCCAATATACGACGTCTTTCTTTTATTTTGTTCATAAACTCTCTGCCCTATCCTTCGTCTTAACATTTCTTCCTTTGACACTTTTGCAGTCCAAGGAATTTTAAGAATATGAGTCACACAATATGAATATTGATTTAATGTCAATAATATTCTTAAATAAGATATGCCATTACATAATCTCTTTGTCAACCATTTTCCATCCACTCCTGAATGTAGGTCTCTCCAAATTGCCTCCATCTTTTTCTATCTTACGTCAATTTAATCCACTGTTTTCCTGTCACTGCTCTTATGTCATCTACCCATCTTTTTTGAGGTCTTTCCATGCTTCTTGATGTCGTCCTTGGTCTCCATTCTAGAATTCTCCGTGTCCATCTGTTGTCATTATATCGGGCTGTGACCTGCCCAGCGCCATTTCATTTTTGTAATTTCTTCCACAATATCCCTAATCTTCGTTCTACGTCTTATCTCGGTGTTTCTAATCTTGTCTCTCAGTGATATTCCAAGCCTGATTCGTTCCATTGCTCTTTGCGTTGTTTCTAATTTTTTAGCAGATTTTTTGATAAGGGCTACTGTCTCCAAGCCGTAGTTACAAACTGGTAGTATGCGTGTGTTATACACCTTCTTTAAGTTTACAGGAATGGAGGTGTTTTTCAAGATATATTCTAGTTTGCCGAAAGCGCCCCATGATAGTTGTGTTCTTCTTTTAATTTCAGCATCTTGATTTGGTTTTCCTAGTTTTATGACATGACCTAGATATACATAATTTTCAACATTTTCTATGGTATGATTTTGTGTTGGTATATTTGTCTGATATTGGCTCCATTCCATAATAGTGCAATACAATTATTGCTTAAGGTTCTAAAATAAGGTATGAATCGGGTAATTTATAGCGCAGTGTCTATATAGTTTCTTTAAAAAAATTCAAAGGGAAGCTATGCAAAGGCATAAGAAATTCTTAAGCAAATATGGATTACTGTTTTAAAGAAATAATTGAAACTTTTTCAGTCTCAATCCATTGTCTGCACGTCCACATACATCATTTCGTAAATCTCAACACTTTACACCAATATGAACAGAGCTATGCTTTTCTATCGTTTCATGATGTATTTCCAGCTATGTAATTTATTCTTGCACATCATATCAAATATTATATCAAAAGGATTGTATTTTAGCATTCTTACTCAACCCAAGGTATATACATTTTTTGGCTACTTTGATTTAATTGCTACACTCAAGACGAAGTTTTTATAATGACTCAAGCTATCCCCACTAACAATGACCGTATTTTTTGACAGTATTTACTCAGTATTTTCTCATAATAACACCGTTGATTTTTATATTACAAAAATAACTGATTTATTTTGGCGTGTGTTGTGCTCAAAAACATTTTTGACAACTGTGTATTTAATTTTTGATGATTTTCTCAGAGTTAAACACTTTAAGTAATGTGTCATGTCGATGTCAGAGTATCTGAAGGCTTATTAGCTATTTTGAGTACCATTTATTATTTTAAACCTATGTTATGTAACCAATATTGCCAAATTTTTATTTATTTTTATACTAAATTTTAATAGTATACTGGAAATTTGATTCTGGTTGACTGTTTACACCGATTTAACGATTGATCACACAAATTAATGATAGCCATAGAGATTTCATCAAAAAACCGATGGATATAATGTCAATAAATCTAGATTCCGTAAAAATAAACATAAGCAAATTCCAGCAGCAGAAAAAATCCAAACGGCTGCGAATATTTTTGTAATATATATTGACGTGATGCAAATATCATTAAACACGAAAAGAAGGCAATTCCATTCAAAATTTTCACGAAAAACCAAAGAGAGTCTCTGTAGAACAGTCTTAAGATCATTTATATTATGATAAATATTCATAACAAAACTTGAGTTGCAATTGAGGACCCATAGAGAGAACTTGTTTCGGGTTAGCAACCCCTGGGACTCTTGCGTTGCCATGAAGTCTTCTTCATGTGCCATCTCCGCAACGGAGGTCGGCAATCATCATAGTTATTCTGACTTTTAAGACGGCTACTCTGAAAAGTTCATTTGATGCCTCATTCTACGTCTCCCTCTGCTTCTTTCTCCTTGGATCTTTCCCTGCATAATCAGTTGGAGCAAGGTGTATTTTTCTTCACGTATAATATGTCCGAGATATTCCAATTCTCTTGTTTTAATTGTATCTAAAATTTCTATTTCTTTATTCATCCTTCTCAGAACCTCTTTGTTCTGAAAAGAAAGAATTCGTAGTGATTTACCGGAATAAATTATTCAAAAGAGCTCTAAGAAGAGAGCACAATCATTCTACTACGAATGAAAGGCTTGATAATAATACGAATAAATAAAAAGCATCAAAAGCTGATATAAAGGAACCAAAAACAAATTACTGGAATTGTAATTCAATCTCTTAACACCTTCACCTATTAAACCGCAAAAGGGACCAAGAGGCTATAGCTAACGACATGAATGCACATCTAAAACTTAAATTACTCGTCTTGCAATCCTGAAAAAATATCAGTTAAAAAGGTAATATACAAAAACAATCTATAAAAAAGAGTTTACTTCAGGATAAAATCAAACCTGTAAACTCGAAGACACTTGAATTAAAAATGTAAGTGTACCTAATCATCGCCAAAAAGACCTATAACCCTGTAAGCTTTTTGAAAATATGCCGAATTTGGCTTTATAAATTTTCAAAGTTCAGAAACTTCGTCAAATCTATATTCCTATTACCAATGACTTACTTCTAGTTAATTGATGATATTGTGTTAGCAGGTAAACTATTTTCACAAAAGCTTTCTTGCTTATTGGAGCTCTGGTCACCAACTAACTTTTGCAAAAGCAAGATACTAGAGTGGCGAAAGATCCAATTAGACTAATCTGACATGCGAGTTGACAACAATGTTGTTTACTGCTACTTTAAGAGCCTAACTTAAATTAATTACACTGCAGAAACTTTTCTGGGTTAAATAATTAGCTAAAATAAACTGAAATTATTACCAATCCACAGCCAACAATGTCAACTCAAAATTTGCTAACAAACCATAAATTCTTCATGAATTATTAAGTAGTTGTAAAGTCAGTCATACGTTAGTCAATAAATAGCTGCGAGCTATTTTTTGATTTTGGAATCACTTCAACGACATTAGTGAGTGCCTGTTAGACTTGACTTGACTTTATAAGTGTTCGCTAAATCAAGATATATCACAAAATGTTTTCAGAATTTGTCATCGGCATAAATTTCACACCTATAAAAACTTAAGCGTTAGTGATTTTGACATTTCCAACTCTGAACGATGCAAACCAAATTGGTTCGCCCACTTTCCCGAAAAATTAACTGATCTTTCCAGTTACTTCCTCTATAACAAAACCTGGTATTTTTTAACAAGTATATAGTACCAAGCTTCTAGAAGAGCTTCATATAAAAGACAGGCTATTAAAAAAAACCAAGCATAGATCTTCAACATGAAGGGCAGACCAAATGAAGACTTGGGCAAAATCCTTACATGGAGCCGTCCATATGGCACTGGACCGCAACAAATGAAGCTAATAAGTTTTGGATCATGCTCTGACCAGAGCTCAAAGAATGAGAAGCAGGAGGACACAGTACCAGGGCTCGAGTTCTTCTTTAATAAATATAACATTCGATTGATTGATCTGCTACGAAAAACTGTTACAAATTGTTCAATTTGATCCTCCGATTTAACCTCTGTAGACTTAATATAAAAGATCAGTACGAAGACGCCAGAACTCGAGGCTAAAAGACCTGAAGAGATGGTTTGACTGTCCATATGCGTGGACCGCCAACCTTTGCAAGGAGGCGGCGCAGTAAGATGAAGGGCTTTAGGAAGGAATATAATTTGCGTGAAGAACTTATCAGCTACAGTATGAAAAAAACTATGAGATTTTTTGGAAAGGTGATCTAAATACAGAAAAAAGGAGGAATTTCTATTCGAGATTTTGAAGTTTCGTGCAAAGTGAAAATTTTCCATAAAAGCCGAAAGTCCTAATCATGGTTGAGGGTCTCTTCATGCTCGATTGTGTTATTATATAGAAATGGGTTCCCTTGAAAATTAACAAACGTATTTTGCGATTTTTATTTAATGATTCTTCGTCGCAATGTCGCGATGATTATTATAATGTATTGGGTTCCAAGTTCCACTTTCCTATGTAATTCTTGGTACTGTAATCAATTTTGAAAATGTTTTTTTTGTCATTTTCTATATTTATGAGTTTCTTCATTAATTAAAGGCTACTATTTTATGATACTATTTTTCATTTACGAAATTTTAATTTTTTTAGTTGCATGTGCAGCTAGTGTTCAGTACTAAGTCCTTCTTCTTCTTCTTCCTTCTTGTATGGAGGCTTTAAAGCCTGTTTTTTCTTCAATATTAGCCTCTTCAATTGTTTAAATTGTCGCACCATCTTTTTCTTGGTCTGCCAATTCTTCTTCGTCTATTTGGTGACTTATCTCGTGCTATCCAACAGATTTTTCTCTGATATTCGTCGGAGTATTTTCATCTCTGTTGTTTCTGGTAGTCGTCTCGTTTTAGATGTGTCAGTCTTTTCTTCGCTGTGTATGTTAATATAGGTCTAATTGCTGCTTTATAGATTCTTGTTTTTGTGTCTCTTGTTTTAGGTGTTTGTTCTTCCAGATTGTGTCATTACGAAATCCCGCCGCTTTACTAGCTTTTAAGCTGTGTTGTCGAACTTCTTCTTCTTCTTTATTATTTTCCCATCAATTTCGACACAATTTTTACACCGTAGTGGGTATTTAGATGTCATACATTTGGTTTTTTTTGCTTATATTATCATATTGTATATCTTAGCTGTTGTATTGAAGATATGTGTTAATCTTTGGAGCTCGTCTTCTGTCCCGGCGATTAATGCGACGTCGTCTGCATAACATAATATTTGGATTTCTTTGTTCCACATTCTGTAGCCATAACCTTTACGTACTTCTTGTATTAGTTCGTCCATTATTATATTAAAGAGAAGTGGGCTTAACGAGCTACCCTGTCTGACTGTGCTTTGTACTGGTATACACTGTGTTAGTTTTTATTTATCTTTGCCTGTATTCGATTATGGAGGTAGATGTTTTCGATGGTTTGTATAATATTGATTGGTATGTTTCTTTTATACAGTAGGTGTAAGACGTCTTCGACTTGGATGCGATCAAGTCAAGTCTATAAAACATAGATATACTGGTTTATTGTACTCGATGCCTTTTCTGTGATTTGTCTTAGTACAAATACGGCGCCTACGAAGATCTAACGGATCTGAATCCTTGTTATAGTAAGTCCTGATTTCATCAAGTCTTAATTAATTTCATCAGTACTGATTTCAAGTGACGACGGTATGTTAATGACGATGTTAATGATTGTTAGTAGAAAATATTTAAAGAGATTTAAAGCAAAGACTGGAACAGTGAAGGCAAAATAGTTTTAGATCTACAAAAGTGGCGGAGTGATAAAAAATAGATAGTGATGCATGTAATAGAGGTAGATAAGAATTTACTCAATATATAATAGGAATGTGTAATATGAAACATTGTTAATAATCCCAAAACAACATCTGGAGAATTAAAGAGAAAGTTATAAAATGTTGGCATGTCATTCAGAAGTTTTCCAATACTGTAAAACTGAGTAATTCAAGAGCTCTATTTTTTACCGCCCACAACTTTGTGAAAAGATAAAAAACAGGTTGGCGCTAATGCTTTCAGCCTCCCACAATTTCAGAAGTTAATTTGGTTTCGGCAAAAATAAGGTCACTGCTGTACCACTGTCACAAAAATGACACTGTGCATAACGCTTGGCACATGAGCGTGCAAAATTAGATCATCTATTTTTTCATTAGGCGATCTTTAGCAAAATTTTATAAATTCTGGATTAATAAGATCGAAACAAGATACACTTCAAACTAAATGTCTAATAATTGCTGAGTTATGTTGGATCAGAATTGTTTAGGTTATGCTATTTTTTAAATAGTATTCATCATTTATTTTTAGTCGTTTTGTTACTACTGTCTTCCTTATCTAGCTATTAACACATTTTTCTATTTATGTTCATCATTAATATATTGCCTCTTTTCTGTATTACTTCTCTATCCTTTAAATGTTCAACCTTGTCAAAAGTATGGCTACATAATCCTACATCAGTTATTTTAATATTAAAATAATAACATAATAAAGTATTATTTTATTAAAACAAAATGTATTGATAAATCAACTTTAATAGTATACGACAAGAGGCATTTATGAGAGCACGAAAAAAATAACAACAGGATATAAACAAATAAAATCAAATGGGGAAAAGTTATTTTACCCCACATTAAAAGTTTCATAGAAGTCGTAAGGAACTAATAAAGGTTAGGCAATAAGAAAATGAATTTATTTCTAAATTTTCCCACTAGAAATTTCAGTGCAATCATTGTTTATGCAGAGAATTGAATAGAGTTAATCATGATTTTCTCCAAATATATTATTTCTTTGATAGAAAGACCATATTGGACTAATTTTTTAATTTGTTATTATTTATTCGTCAACCTAATTCCTTTTTTTAAACAAAACGAAATAGCTAATAAAAAAGATCTCAAAGTCTTTCATGAAAGTTAATGTATAATCAAATTCGAATTTATTGCAATGGAAAATCGTAAATACAAAGACCAAATGTTAACAATGACAAAAAACACCGGCTTCCTTCTGTAATGTGATACAGTTGTTACCAGGTAATAAAAGGGCTTATATACAAGGTGCTAACAAGCCATAAAAAGATTCATTTCTGGTTTAAACAATCACTTGGAATAATTTATGGCTTTAAAATAAAATTCACACCTTTCACTTGTTCGAACCTTTTTAGTCTTCTGCAAACAAATAAAAGCACTTCCACTTCCTAATTTATGCATTGGTCAGTGTGTCGTAAATCTCAACTGAATACCTATCTTTTAGTTCTCCTGTACACGTTTTAAATATTTTAAAATCAGCTACCAGAATGTTGTTTATATAAAGATCCACTACCATGTTGCAAGTGTCAAGTTTTCTAAACAAAAGATTGATTTGTTCAACCAAATTGGACTGGAATTTTGAAGGCACCATACAAAAGATAATAAAAAGAAAGAGTTGAATAAAAAGATGGTAATTGGGCAGTCATGTTGCGTCAAACCAGAATGAGTTTTGTTTCTTTTTTACATGATAGATTTTGAAGATTTTATAAATAGTCATCTTTGCCCTTGTTGAGTGGGTATATTATTATTGATAAAATATGTTATTATAAAAGTTTAAAAAAGATAAAAAACAAATAAAACACTGGGCAAGTTTTGTGGCAAATAAAATAAAACAAAATTGCAAGAATGGTAGAAATATTCTGCAAAAGGAGAAGTCAAAAAAGTTTATAAAAAGCTTGTATTGACTAATTGATTTATTCAAAGTATCTATCCTAACAATCATGTATGGAAATGTTTATTTATTTATTTATTTAGAAATATATATTATCTTCACTGATAAAGTAGGTAAGAAGATTTTTAATACAAGGTTGTCAAAAATATTTAAGAGACATATTTAAAAAAATACAATGTATTTGAGCGAAAAGTGACTCTATTAATTAAGTTAATGTTTTCGAGAATGTCTATAATACATTTGGAGAAATATAACTATAATGTACAAATTTTTGATATACAGCTTGATTAGCTTGAGCAAAAATATTTGCCAATTGATGAAACTGGGCGTAAGTGAGCTAAATTTTGTTTTTTGAAAGTATATTCAGGCAAAATTGAAGGAATTAAAATGTCTACTTATGACATGTTCAATTAAAGAAAGAAAACGAAAATTCTCGGTGCGACTTTTGTGACCCTGTATATCAAAACACTTTGCTAATGAATGGGTCACTGTCAATGGTTTTTGTTTAATTATATAGAGCTTTTAATTTTTTAAAATGGGATCGTAATAACAGCGATATCTTCCTTTAAAATGACGCTGTATAAGAGGTAAAAAACAAATTTTCATATATATATTTTTGAACTTCGAAATATAAGTTGGCCATCCCATATATAAAATAATAAAATTAGTTAATCTAAATCTTTACAATTTAGATATTTTTAATTTCAAAATGAGTAAATCTCGATTTTTGCTAAACATTTATTACGTTTAGCAAAAATATTTAGAAAATAGATAGATAGATAGAAATAATTATTTAATGTTTGTAAATTATATCAAAAATTGATTTATATTTTATAATTATTTGTATTAGTTGAACAAAATATGTTTTGTTGTTGATATGGATGAGGTCCAATAGTTTTGACAGCTAAAATCCACTTCGACCTAAACATGGCGATTGTGGGTTATGTTATTGTAATTTAAGATATATTAATAAACGCCTAATGCATACATTTCAAAATAAAAGCTAAAATGTAATTTTTTAGTGCTTGCTGAACTTTTTTAAGTGGATATAGTTTTTGTTAAAACAATGGAAAACAGAAATACCTCTTAGATGTTCACTCTATGATGGTTAGTAACAAACCAATAGCAGTTAATCGGATTGTTTTTCGTACTATTAGTAGAGTTATACGAAATCCATTTGACCGCGTCAAAAGCGCTAAAGAGGTTAATGTAACGTACGTTAGTTCACTTTTAGAACGTACTGGATGTCCTACAAAAACCGTTCAGTTGATTGGTTCAAGTTGATCCTACAGGCATACTGTGCTTGAAATGCGCATGTCAACCTTATCAATTGCATATCAAATTTCCACAGTTTTCAAAATTAAAATACCGCAAGTTTATTCTAAGCCATTGTCACTGCCAGCAAGTTTAACACTCTGATCATTTTATTATTAATAAATGAACATCAATTTGGATCACATTTTCATTATAAATTTAGACTTGATCATTTTTATGACAATTGGATAAAAAATGTAATACTTAGTACTCAAATTAAAATTATTATTTAAAAAATGTCACAAAAACACAGCAGTTACATTTTGAAGAAAACTGAAACTATTGAAAAATGAGGACTACTAAAATTTGACTGAAATCGATTTTTTTAAGTAAAAGACTTGCAAGGACTTTATAACCTTTCATGCAACTTAAAATGTTACTAAATGATAAATCATCCGAACGCAGGCCCATCAGCTGTAGACAATATTTCAATATTGGTTAACTGATGGCCAAAATGTTAGTTCTTACTTTGGAAAAATGTTGCATGAAGTTTTATAATGTCAATTGTAGGGTAAAACTACTGTAGTGCAATCCAGACACGTCAAATCGGTGGTTTTAGTAGGACATCCTCAGTCCGCTGGTATCCAGAGGGTAGTTTCGCGAGAGCACAAGTGAACTGCACTAAAGGCACGCACATGCACTTACTTCTTAGAAGGGTTAAATTTGGAAGATTTTAGTAGCACTTCACTTCACTGCACACACAGAAAATGGCAAAATGGCGCGTGGTGTCGTATTGTGTATTTTTTTGTCGTGTGCGTCGCAGCGCGTCGTCGCGAGCGTCGTTCGTCTATCCTAGAAATTGCTTCGTGGCCTCTAAAGCACTGACTAAAGATGCCCCAGGTGCACTCTTCAATCTAATCTAGAGTGTGACGCATACCCCGCCATCCCGAGTAATCCCCACTCTTTATCAATTCGTATATTTTAAAAAAATTGTTATTCATATGTTGGAAAAAAATTCCACCCCCACCCATGTGCGCAATCCATAGTCGTCGTCTACTCTTGTCATTATGACTAATAGGAAGAAAATTTTTGAGGTGGTTGTGGGTTGTGGACATTTGAACGAGTTCTATTTCTAGTCATTTAAATACTCATTATTTTGTGTATATATCTTCTACACTCTCATCCTAATTATAGCTAACCGTATCAGTCATTACCAGACCTCGGCACATAAGCAAATAACACTGCATAAATATGCACTATTTACATAAAAGTATTCACTATTTTATTAAATTTGCATAAAATAGTGAATCATAACCATAAATATTCTTATAATAACGAATAAGCAAATAACTCTGCATAAATATGCAATATTTACATAAAAGTATTCACTATTTTATTAAATTTGCATAAAATAGTGAATCATAACCATTAATCTTAAAATATTGACAAAAGTACATATTTGTTACAATTTCTCTACTAAATTTATAGATAATCTATAAATAATAACGAACTTATCATCATGCTTCCCTTTGACTTTATTGCCTTACGGGGTGGTCCTCTCTAATTACAGTTCTCTAAATTGAAGTCAAACGATGTCGAGATTTTAGAAGAAAAAGTTTCTACTTTTTACAAATCTACAAATGAAGTTAGTATTAGTAATACTGTTTGCTTTATAAACAATAATGCAAATGTACCTTTGCCATGGACATGGCAAAGTCCTAATGAAAAAACTCAAAACGAAATAGATTTTATTATCACGGACAAAAAACACACCGTTAAAGATTTCACGCTTCTAAACAGATTTGGTACCAGTAGGGATCATATAATGGTACCATATAAAATAGAAATAAGCTTAAAGAATGAGATTGATTACTTCCTATCCAAAGAAAAGAACATAGTACAAGACGTTACGGTCATAAACATGATTTCCGTAGGAAGTGATCACAGAATTGTTAGAGCCAAAATCAAAATTAACGCCACAACAGACAGACAAAAATTTAAACCATCTAAAAAAGAGATAGATACAGAACTTCTTAAAGAACGCAAAGAACAATACATAAACCAGCTAAAAAGAAGTGACATATCACAACTAAAGGGTTTTCAACTAGACGAATTAAACGATAAAATAACAACAGAACTACTAAAAGCAGGCCTGAAGATTGCTAATAAACAAAAGCGAAAACAACAAAAAATTAGCGCTAAATCACAAGATATGCTAAAAAACGACGACAACTCCTGAATGATAACAAAAGAAATACAGTGGAGTTTACCGAACTGAACAAAACCATAAGAAAGAAGAAGATCGCATTAAGAAAATCATAGAGAAGAACAAAAATTTAAAAACAATGAAGACAAATATAGGAAAAAAAAACTAATCATGCTTAAAGCTGAGAACAATAAAGAAAGAGATCTAGGAGAAATAGTAAAAATCACAGAAAGATATTACACAGACCTATACAGTTCTAAAAATGACCTACCACTATTATCTAAACAGAATCTCTCGAGGAAAATACAAAATGTTGGCTCAGAGGTATTACCAGAAATAACTGAAGATGAAATCGAAAAATCCATAAACGACATGAAAAGAAATAAAGCGGCCGGTGAGGACAAAATACTGGCGGAACTGCTAAAAGAAGGAGGAGACACGATAAAAAAAAATGCTAAAAATACTGTTCAACAAATGTCTGTTTGAAGGTAAAATACCTAAACAATGGAGAAATGCTAACACAATCTTAATACATAAGAAAGGAGACCGAACAGACCTAAACAACTACCGTCCTATTTCCCTTTTGTCACAACTATATCAAACCTTCACAAGAATAATAAACAACCGACTAACCTATAAACTTGATAACTACCAACCAGTGGAACAGGCCGGATTCAGGAAAGGATACAGCACAATCGACCATCTACATGCGCTTAAAATCTTAATTGAGAAAACCAATGAATACAACCTTCCGCTGTACTTAGCATTCGTAGATTATTAAAAGGCTTTCGACAGCATTGAACACTGGGCGGTTGAAGAAGCTCTGGTCAATAGTAGAATAGATTCAAGATACCGACAATTGATACATGATATTTACCAAAACGCAACCATGACCGTAATTCTGGACGACAAATTAATAACGGATAATATAGAAGTTAAACGAGGAGTCCGACAAGGCGATATAATTTCACCTAAACTGTTTACCATGACCCTCGAAGACATAATAAAATTAACAGATTGGAAAACAGAGGAATATGTATTAACGGAAAATACCTAAATCACCTTAGATATGCGGATGATATACTCCTGATCTCCTCGGAACGACAAGAACTGGAATTAATGCTGAATGAACTTCATGAAAAATCACTGCAAAAAGGCCTAAAAATTAACTTCAACAAAACAAAAGTAATGACAAACACGGAAGACCAAGAGGCAATAAAAATACAAACAGAAAAAATAGAACAGGTAAATGAGTATATCTATCTAGGACAAGCAATCAGAGCTAACAGAGAAAATCAAACAGCCGAAATATCGAGACGAGTAAGAATGGGATGGGCAGCGTTCGGCAAACTTTCTTACGTTCTAAAAAATCAAACAATCCCTCTATACTTACGAAGCAAGGTATATAACTCCTGTATAATACCGGTGCTCACCTACGGAGCACAGACATGGACATTTACACAGGCCAATTTGGATAGGATAAGGAAGGCACAAAGAGCGATGGAGAGACAAATGTTGGGTATATCACTTAAAGATAGAAAACGTAACCAGTGGATCAGAACCAGAACAAAGACAGTAGACGCGATAGAACAAGCAGCAAAACTGAAATGGAAATGGGCTGGACACAATGAACGTCTACAAGACGGACGATGGAACAATGCCATCGGAAAGTGGCGTCCATACAATGCAAAGAGATCAAGAGGCAGACCACAGATGAGGTGGAAAGATGACATCAGGAAACAAGGAGGTCCCACATGGCAGAGAACAGCTCAAGATAGGGAAAGATGGAGAGAACTGGGGGAGACCTATATCCAACAATGGAAGGATAGAGAATAGGTTGAAAAAATAGCTTAAAGAAGGAGAGGTATAAGATGATTAAAAAGAAGAACAAATCAAAACCATGCATGAAACCATCCATGGTTACCTGGGTATCTACTTGGGTATCTACACCTACCATGTAGACAGTTTTCAACAATGTATTTCCGACATACTTAGTAGTCCTGAAACAGAAAATAAAATAAACGACTTAAATATTAAATTAACAAACGCTTTACTTGGAAAGTCAAAACAAATTCTGTCCTAGAACTCAAAAAGAAGAGAAGATTAGCCAAAATACTAGGCAACTAATGCAGAAAAGAAGAGAAATGAGAAGCAATCGAGACCAAAACTAAATCCGACGAATGACAAAAATTAAATAAAGAAATATCGAAAGCTGTTAGACAAGACACTCGAAAATACAACCAAGAACAACTCGATCATACCATTGAGAACAATAGAAGTATGAAAGATTGAGAAAAAGACTAAGAACGGGGACAAGGACAAGGAAACATAGAAATGGTCATCTTACAACCAACAGAGAGGAAACCCTTAAAATAGTTGAAGACTTCTACAAATTGCTGTACACAAACCAACACAAAGCAAATAGTAGAGAAGATCAAATACCAGAAATATTAACAAGGAAAAAGGGCATTGTCAACCAAGGATCAGAACTACTACCGGAAATCATAATGCACGAAATAAAACTAGCCCTAAGAAAAGCAAAGAATAACAAATCTCCAGGCGAAGATTGTGTACTTACTGAAGCAATCAAAATCGGAGGCACTTGCCTACTTAAGAAAATAAAAAACCTTTTTAACATGTGCCTTTTGGACAGTAATATACCCGACAAATGGCACAATGCTGAGGTAATTCTATTGTACAAAAAAGGAGATCCCCATGAATTAGAAAACTACAGACCTATAAGTTTTCTTAGTCACCTATACAAACTCCTTACTAGAATTGTAACGAATCGTCTTGAGAAAAAACTTGATTTCTACCAGCCAATAGAGCAAGCAGGATTTCGTACCGGATTTGGAAACACATGATGACCTTTTTTTTCGTCTTTATAGAGAGGGGGTCTGGAATCTTTAAAAGATATCTCAGTCCAGGACGCCGCCTGATTGACCTTAGTGCAGGATTCGTTCTTCGTACTCCCGGCGATAGTTTCCGAAGTACTTTGAAATGCCCTCTCGTCGCCAAGTAAACGCCGAACGCCTACCTGCTAAACCAGACCTCCTCTGTCATCCAGCGATCCGGAAGCGAAATGGCCGCTGGAAGGACGGCCCTACTTCCGAAGCACTACCTTTATTCATTTATTCTCCATTCATACACATCCACACTCTATTTATCAGCAAGGAGGCTCCCTGTCTCGTTCCAGGTAGCGCGTAGAAGACCCTCATCGCTCCGAATACGGCATCATTCCCAGACGGGCATTTCCCCTTCCCCACAGTCTAACTCACGCATTCTAACTCATACAGTCTGACCCACTTTTCTAGCTTCAACTTTCAGTATCTTTCACTCTTATCTGTGCCGTTTGTCCAGCTATCTTTCTTCCTCTTCCTATTTCTTGATCACTGCACGGATACAGCTGTGTATGTTAGTCCAACCTGATTTATTTTCAATCATTCTCTCAATAATTTCTCTCAGTGTAACAAAATTCACACCTGTCTCTCTCTTCATTATGTTCCTTTCCACTATCCATCTGCTGCAATCTCTACAATCCACCTCTACAAGTTCTAAAATGCTGCAAATAGCTCAGAGGAAAATGAAAATGCGATATACTCAATGCTGAGTATATCGCTTCTTGACCGAGTTAGAAATGAATACTTAAGACGAAGAACAGGATTTACCGATGTAATTTTCCGAATTGCCACACTGAAATGGAAATGGTGGACGAAGAGATTGCTTGAGTAGAGACCGAGATTAGACAAAAGATGTAGAGGAAGACTCCCTACACGTTGGACTGAGGATCTCAAGAACATGTCAAGAAATTGGATGAAAAGTGCTCAAGACAGAGTACAATGGACAAAAATAAGGGAGGCCTATGCCCAGCAGTGGACGCAAATGGCTGGGTGATGATGACCTTTGAAAATAGTAAGGGACAAACATCTATGATAGACTATATACAATCGAACAAAGAGTTGCACCCTTCTAAGTTTTATACGTAAAAGCACTAACATCAAGCAGAGATAGGAAGTGATCACAAATTGATTCTGTGTAAAATTATAATGAAAACACATATATGATTGAAATAAAAAAGCAGAATACAGTAAAACCCCGATTACCCGTGCTTCACGGGACCGGGCGGTGGCACGGATAATCCGAACATTTTTTTAATGTGTATGTATAGCTAATGGATTTTGACAGGAGCTATGACCTTGTAAATAACAGGTAACCTTGTGTACTAAATCGGCATGACTCATATCTCTTGTAAAAATCCATTACCTTTACATATGTACATTGTATATACATGCATATATACCTATCATAAAAAGATAACAGAAAAAATCAAACTCATAAGTTCAAACAAATTTTTATAGTACATAAAAACATACATAACAAAACAAAAAACAGATTTCTACCGAAATAAATCTTTATATTAAATAATAAAAATAAAAACTACATAAAATTATTATATATTTTAGGTGGCTATGCCCTTCAATCACCAAAGAGGAGATAGAAAAGGCAATATTAAATTCAAAAAACAATAAGGTAACTGGACCAGAAATCCCGCCAGAAATACTCAAATTACTCGATGAAAGGGGAATTTCAGCACTACACAAAATATTTAATTTAATTTATGAAAGTGGCTGCTATCCTCAACACGTTACGTTAACAGTGGTTACGCTCTACCTTTATTCCCCTGTCCAAGAAAGTCAATGTCTGAAAGAGCAGGATTAAAGATAAACTTTGAGAAAACTAAAATTATAACAAATCTCGTAATGAGTGGAAAAATAACTATTGACAATAATACCATACAACAAACAGACACTTACAAATATCTGGGACACGAAATCAAAATAAGCAGAGACAATCAAACACATGAAATACAGAGGCGAATAGGTCTAACATGGGCAGCATTTGGCAAATTAAGCCATATTCTAAAAAGTTCAATTCCCATGTGTCTCAAGCGAAAGGTTTATAACCAATGTGTTTTACCTGTACAAACTTATGGAGCAGAGACTTTAACACTCATGCAAAAATCTGCGAATAAACTTAGAGTTACACAACGAGCCATGGAACGTGCAATGCTGAACGTGAGCCTTCGAGACCACATAACAAACCAACAAATCAGGCGAAGATCAGGAGTTCAAGACGTCATCGAAAGAACCACGACGCTTAAGTGGAACTGGGCAGGGCACTTAGCCAGAACACAAGATGGACGGTGGACAAGACGTATTATGGAATGGAGGCCCAGAAATTATAAAAGAAGCCGAGGACGACCACCGACTAGATGGACCGATGACATTAAACGTGTAGCGGGAAACTGGCTACAAGCGGCCCAATGTAGAGGACACTGGAAAGAACTGAGGGAGGCCTATGTCCAGCAGTGGACGCGATTGGCTGATTGATGAAGAAAGTCAATGCAAAAAGATGTGAGGATCACAGACTCATTAGCCTGATGAGTCACACTTTAAAGATATTCTTAAAAATACTACATCAAAGATTATACAAAAAATGTGATTCCCAGTTCGGGTTTAGGCAAGGTTTCGGAACACGAGAAGCAATAGTAGCAACACAGGTGCTGGTACAAAATTGTTACGATCAGAGGAAGGATGTGTTCCCATGCTTTTTAGATTACCAAAAAGCGTTTAATCGTGTCCAACACCACAAGTTAATGCAGATTCTAAAGAAAGTTGATATAGACCAAAAAGACATAAGATGCATTGAAAACTTGTACTGGCATCAAACGGCAGAGTTAAAAATAGACAATTCTATATCCAAACCCATACATATAAGAAGAGGCGTTCGGCAGGGATGTGTGCTTTCCCATCTTTTATTTAACATTTATTCGGAAGCCATATTTCAAGACTCTTTGGAGGATGCAGAGATGGGACTCAAGGTGAATGGAGTATTGATCAATAACATACGATATGCTGATGATGGTGTTTTAATTTGTGACAACATAGTCGATCTTCAACAACTTGTCACTATAATCGGAGAATACAGTAAGTAAATGGATTAGAGATTGATACCAAAAAGACCAAATTTATGATCATCTCCAGAAACTTGGATGCACTTGAAAACTCCACCATAACACTGAATACTAAGTCCATTGAAAGAGTGAGTAAATTTAAATACCTGGGATCGTGGCTTTTTGAAGACTGGGCATCGGACAGGGAAGTAAAATGTCGCATTGAGCAAGCTCGACAAGCTTTCGTAAAATTTAAGAAAGTACTGACTTGTTCAGAGTTTGATCTTCAACTGAGACTAAGGTTTACTAAGTGCTATGTATGGTCAGTGCTGCTATATGGCGTAGAGGGCTGGACACTCAAAACGAGGGATATAAACAGATTAGAAGCTTTCGAAATGTGGCTTTATCGCCGTATCCTAAAAATACCATGGACAGCGAAAATCACAAATATAGATGTCCTTAAAAGAATAAACCAAGAACGCCAACTTTTCGAAACCATCAAGAAAAGGAAAACGGCGTATCTAGGTCACATCATGCGAAATGAAAAATACCAGTTCCTCCAACTTATAATCAAGGGGAAAATTGAAGGCAAGAGAGGAATGGGACGCAAGAAAATGTCCTGGCTCCGAAACATAAGGCAATGGACAGGGATTAACGACAATACATATTGCAAGAAATAGAGAATTAATGGAAAATGTGATCGCTAACATCCATTAGTGGATTTGCATCTGAAGAAGAAGAAGAAGATGCTTTTGAAAAAAAAAATAATTTTCTGAAATTTTACACAAATTTAAAATATCGACAAAGTCTGAAAATTCTTATTGCTCAAAATAGTCTATTACGACGTTGACAGCTTCCTCAGCCTTATGGTTAGATATTCTTTCGATTAATAACGTTCCATCATTGTCTTTATCTTGACAATCATTTTCGGATGAATCAGGTTGTGACGTACCAGCTGATGGGAAATCAGTTCAACAATTTCGTCGTTGCTCTCAACCTCGGTTTCATCAATTTCTTCAAACACATCGGCCTTGCGCACCAGTGCAGTTAGTTCAGCCATGGCAGGGTCTTTGTCATCATATTTCATGATACTTTCATCTTCCTCTAGCGTCATTATTTTGTAAAAAGCTCTTTTGATAGTGGTCTCTTTCACTTCATTCCATGCATTTGCCACTGTAAAAATTGCATCTTTTATGGTGAACGATTTCCAAAACTTCATCAGATAAACTTTATCCAAAAACTTTATCAAAAATTCTTTTCGGTAGAGTCATTTCATTGTCTCAATAATACCTTGATCCATTGGTTGAGCAATGGATGTAATATTAGATGTTAGCGTCGCCTTCATGGAATGAGCACCAGCATTATCCAGAAGAAAAACCGCCTTTTGTGGTAATTTTCTTTCTTCAAATATAACATTACTTCAGCAATGAACTTTTCATGGAACCAATCTTTGAAAATGTCACAGAATATCCAGGCAGCCTTCTGGTTATAATAGTGAACTGGGAGATTCTGTTGTTTCATATTTTCAATAGCGCAAGGATTTTTGACTTTCCAATCCCAGTCAGTTTCAGTTTATGGCTGCCAGACGCATTGGCACAACACAACACAGTTATCCTGTCTTTACTTTTTTTATACCCAGATGCACTCATCTCATTACCTGCAACTAAAGTTTTTGTAGGTATTGCTCGCCATTATAATCCTGTTTCGTCAGCGTTATAAATTTGAGAAAGTTGTAAATTATTTTCTGTAATTATGGTCTCCAGCTCATAGCAAAATTCCACCATTGCTTCTCCGTTGGCACTGAGCTTTTCGCCTTGGATGGTAAGCTCACGAATTCCGTGACGTTTTTTGAATCGATGTAACCAACCACTGGTTGCATTAAAAGGTTCTTTGATTTTCACATTTTTGTGAAAAATCTCTGCTTGCTTAGCACACATTGGTCCCAAAATTGGTACGCCCTCAGATATTTTTTGCAGATACCACTTGGAAAGCGCGTCATCGAGATCTTTTCAACGATTTCCGTGCAGATGTATGTTTTTAAAATAGTCAGATTGAGATATAAAATTTTGTAGTTTCAATTTGTTTCTATTAATGGTAGCTCCGTGATAATGATGTGAGACTTTCACCCTTTTCACTTCTGGTTAAAATCTCTAGTTTTTGTTCAATCGTTAAAACACTTTTCTTTCGTTTAACACTGGTTGTTGAAAATAAAAACACGTTATAAGAATAATCAGAGTAGCGACTAATTTCTAGCTTCCAACTATGTAAATATATACTAAACCTCACACATTTGACGTAACACGCAGCGTTTTTGACTTAGGAGATTACAACGCTTTATGTTTTTTTTTTGTTTTTATCTGTCTTGTTAATCTTCAGTTTGTTCATGTAAGAACAGTGCTAAATAAATACCTGTTAACATTGAAAATCAATTCTTTCCCTAAGTAAATAATAATTGAACGAATTCAACGATAATTAAAGGGAAAAATAACAACATACTCCCCTTAAAATTGGCGCCCAACGTGGGGAATTATTTTTCTTTTGTGAAAGTTAAGTTCAGTGTTACTTAACTGTGTGTTTCGTTCTGAAGTGAACAAAATCTGTTGTGGATACTGGTTAGTTTTCAGTTTCTTAACCGTAGTAAAAAGACTTCAGTAGTGGACACTGGTTTATTTTCAGTTCCGCAGTATTAGTAAAGACTTTAAATCGGTATTAGGTACTGTTGTCTCAGTTCTCTACGCGTTTTAATCTTTAAATCAGATAAACTGTTTATGTTTCTTCGATCAGGAAATAAAGTTACAAACATGGCTCAGAAAGGTGAAACAGTTCAACAGGTAGTGATGACGCAAGACATGCTCCAGAGCTTAATTACAAGTCTACAAGGTATTAACAATCAAGCCCAAACTGTAAGTACTTTCAATTCCAACTTCTCAGCATGTAAACATCGGTTTTCGGAAAACCAAATGAAATGTCGAGGCATTTATTGATGCCATTACGGTGTATAAAGACTGTCTTAATATTTCTGATCATCACGCGTTACAAGGATTGTCTATGCTTTTAATTGATTCAGCTGCAATGTGGTATCAAGGTGTTAAATCATCCATTCAAACGTTTGATGAGGCTATAGAAAGCCTCCAGCATACATACGGTTTTCCAAAGCCGGCGTATTTAGTTTATCGTGAACTTTTCGCGGTCGAACAAGGTCACAATGAAAAAATTGTCATGTCTCTAAGGCGCATACACCATTTCGGAACATGCTCAACTTGATATGGTATTTGGATTATTAAATGCATCTATTAGAGATAAGGTAAGGAGAGAATCTATATCTAATTTTAGAGAACTTGTCAAAGCAGCTCGCGTTGTAGAACAATAACTCCAAATTGTTAAAAGCGTTTCGAATATTTCCGTACATAAAACAGAAAGTAATTCATGTAGTACCCAAAAATCAAAACAGTGTTCTTATTGTAAGAATTTTGGACACCAAAGGGACGACTGTCATAAACTAGTATCCCGCAGTAAACAAGACTCTTCTTCTACTTAAAGTAACAACAGTACAAAGCAACCTTTTTCAAAAACCAACGTTGTCATAATCAACGAAAATTCCCAGATTTTCTGCTATGGTTGTAAAAACCCAGGTTTTATTAAATCAAATTGTCCCAAGTGTAGTAAACATACTGACATATGTTATGTTTCAACTTCTGCTGAATTTTTTTGTGCTTCTCTGCAATCGCCAGATTCTTCGTCTCAGATTCAGTCACATTCAAGCCCGTTGACTCCAATTACTATCGAAGATCATCATGGTTGTTGGTTTCTTCTGACTTTCTTAGGTCAGCTAATGTCATTCTTGATATACCACGTGATTGCTGGTATTATGGTGATGAATTGTCTGTACGCTATTAATACTTTGTCGGTATTGTCTGTACTAATAAGACAAGCTGATCCTAACCTACCCTATACTTTTAGAACCGATGCTAGTTCTTACGCATTGGGAGCTTGTTTATTGGCCAGCCGCAAATCCTGTAGAACAGAAAAATCGTGATCTAAAGCCCCAACTGGCAATTTTGACAGGAGCTGACCATACATCATGGAAAGAACAAATTTCAGCTGTAAGATTCGCCATGAACTCCATTAAATCGCAGTCAACAGGTTATAGTGCCGCATTTCTAACCTTCGGTCGTGAATTGCGTACTCCCGATGATGTACAATGAGACTTTCGAACTATTGTACAAAATGACAACTTCGTACCAGAGATAACCCCAAACCTAAAGACTCTCAGTAGTGTTTCTATACCAAGCTCCTGAAGATTACGAAGCGAGTCAAGATCGCGCAAAGACATATGCCGATAAGTATCGCCGTGCCAATATGATGTTTAATGTGTGGCACAAAGTGCTTGTTGACGTGCATGCTCTTAGTAAAGCGCAGGATCCTTTCACGTCAAAGTTCGCCCCGAGTCGCGATGGTCCAGTCCATACATAATAACCAAGGTGGTTAGCCCAACCAGCTATGAGATATCGTCGCCACAGAACCTAACCGAATCTCTTGGTAAATACCATGTATCAGCGCTTCTGCCCTATCGTGCTGATACCGATACCGATGATGGTCCGTCCCCCAACCCGTTGGTTCGCATTTGCAGAAGAGGACGTCCCCCTAAAACAGCATTACCCATGCCTGATGAAAACCATGTATGCGAAGAAGAGAATGACGTTGCTTCGCCTCATACAGATGATGAGGCACTCCTTCCCACAATAACACCTGACCCGAATGATGATCCCCCTAGTAAACTCTTTCGTCATCGCCTCCGGAGACATCCCGTCCAGAGGCCCATCTGCCAGTGTTGCCTTCTGCTTATACCTGTTCTTGCTTCTACTTGAGGGACTCTGCATGAAGCAAAGGGGGAGGTTGTAACAAATCTCCTAAGTGTATGCAACCTGTGTTGCAATGTGTTGTGTGTATGTTGCCTACCCTGTAGCTCGCTCTGCGTTCTGTATTATTCGTGATGTTGTGCCATGCGTCCTACTAGAAAAAGGGCCATACGGATTATTAGTTTTTTTGACTTAAGAGGTAATAATGCTTCACGTTTTTTTTTGTTTTTATCTAAGTCTTCTTAATCTTCAGTTTGTTCATGTAAGAACAGTGCTAAATAAATACCTGTTAACATTGAAAATCCATTCTTTCCCTAAGTAAAAAATAATTGAACGAACTCAACGATAATTAAAGGGAAAAATAACAACATACCACCCTTACAAAATAGAATAAATATTTAATAAACTCAATATCTTAATTTTTGCTCCCTGTATATTTAGGTTATAATCAAAAGTCATAACTCGTTCATAAAAGAAATTTTTATTGCAGATAAAATCGCTAAGTACAATTTACTTTGTAGTAAATTTTTATGGTTTCACGCTTTAACAATTGTTCCTAGAACCCATTGTTTCAGAAATAAAATTCGATATTACATGTTCACTGCGAACATTCCCGATAAACAGGAAATAAACCGGGCTATTATTTTAAATTGATCTATATTTTTATTTTAAGATATTGTTAAATGGTAATGAAAGTAATGAATAATTAAGGGATTTTGAAGGGATAATTAAGGGTAATTTTTTTGCATCTTTTGTTTGTTTTTCAATATAAATGATATGACAATGAAGGGATTTTTGAAGGGGTAATAAAGGGTAATTTTTTTGCATTTTTGTTTTTTTTTTTCAATGAATCAAATCATAACGTTTCTTAACCTTTTTTAATATATTTTTGGTTTTTTCTTTGTACTCAGATCTTCTTCACTCAAATTGCTTTCGACCATCTTGTCTTCAGTCAATTACTCAATTTTCTAATCGACTTCCTATGCAACAGTATCTTGGTCATTGTCGCTCCTGTCATTTCTTGAATATACCCTAGATGTGATATTTTCTGACCAGAAAATATTGAAACCATCTTAGCTTCTAATCATCATCATCTTCGTCATCATTAATATCAGATACCACCGCAGCCCTTCTTGAGCCTTCACCTCTTCTAAAACATCATTCCTTGTCAAGTTGCCATCGTCTTTATCGTCTCACTCCAATCTCTTGCAAATTTTCCTTCACATCTTTGGCATCACAGGCCTTTGATGGCATAAATCATGCTCTTTAAAATTTATCAATTGCTCTCTGTTCTTTAAGACTTTCCTATTCATTTATTTGCAGTCTGTAATATTTTTTGAGCATTTGAGTTTCAATCAATGTTTGTTTCTTTGCAATTTTTACATTCATTCTATTTATTCCAACGTTTTTCCAACCTTAAGCACCTTAAGTAAAAATAGAATACGCTGGGGGAAGATTCTATTTAAGAGTACAACAGCACTAAACACTTTTTCGTATCAACTTGTATTAATTTCCGGAGAAATAATCAATCCTTAAGGTTGCTTTATCTCTTACCAAAATAAATTTAACTACCACAGCACGTGTTTTTACACTAGTTTCATTTTTATTTGATACCTGTTGATGTAGAGTGTTACTCGAAATTTACAGGGTGTTTCAAAAAAGTATGTCATAAATTAAATCACGCATTTGGAAGACAAAAATAAATTGATTGAATCCGACTTATCTTAGTACAAAAGTGTACACAAAAAAAGTGCCAGCCCTTTGAAGTTACAAAATAAAAAATTGTTTTTTTGCATTATCTTTTAAACTACTTGACACTTTGTAATAAAAATGAACACGTTACTTTCTTGTTCTGAAAGCATTTTTCATAAATAAAAACCACAAAATCTAAAAGCACAGAAAAATTTTAAGGGGGGTGTGCAGCCCTAAATCCCTCCAAACTTTTTAGTATGTTCAAATCAAAAGAATTTTGTGGCATCATTAGTTTAACACATTATTTTTTTTACCTCTCACGCTGAATATAGCCGCAAATGTCAACCATGAAATAAAATATTTCGGTTTGGCAGTGTTGGAATGTTTTTATAGTGCATATGTTATATGCTTCAAATATAAAGAGAGAAAGCTTCTAAAAAGTACATTTTGAGTATACTATTGTATTAATTCTGCAATTTTTAATTTATATGAAACAATAACGAGTAAATATTTGTCTCTTTCGAGATTAATTGCAAACATCTATTGCAATCGGTGTCGGCCGATATGCGCTCGACCGTTTTGCGCTCTTACCTGAAATCGGCCGGTTTGCGCTCTAACACTTTCTTAATGGAGATGTATAGCTAATTATTTTCTTATATCGACCGTTTTGCGCTCTCTTGTAATCGACGTTTAAGTTTTTTCTACCATAACGATCAGGTAACGGTTAGGCTAGTAAAATTAGTTTTAAAAACATAAACTATAAAAATAAAATAAACCATCTTCCCTTCACACTTTCATTCAGGCTTAGGACTGTCATAGTTTATACATAATATAAACATTGGCGTGTTTAGAAGATGTTTTTTTTTCATTTTTTTATTTGTTAATTTTTTTTTTGTTTTTTTTTTATTTTTTTGTTTTTTTTTCTTTTTTCAAACTTTTTAAACAGTAAAATACAAAAAATTCTTGGGAATAAAAAATTGTCTATTTATTGCAGCTTCTGGATATATGCCAATGTCCTTAAACACAACCTTAAGTCCCTTGTATCTTTATATTTCTGTAAAGTTTTGGATATTCTTTCATCAAGATTAATATATGTTTTCTTGTGCCGCTTTCCTTCTAGATTGAAAACAAATCGATCATAAAGGTGATCACAATATTCTGCTTCTTTAACCAGACACTTCACTAATTGGAATACATTGGGATGTGGTCTTATTAATGTATTCAGACGATGATTCCAACCTTCTAAAACGTTATTACTGCGATGTCTTTGATCATGGCAATTCCACATTTCCTTGGCAATGTGAGTATTTTCTAACCATTGTTTGACAAAGTTGTTATAAAACTGTTCCATTTTTTCAGAAATAGGAGAGGTTTCTTGAATGCATCATCGATATCTTCTATGGGTAGATACGCTAACGCAGCACACATTCTTATGTGCAAACGTATCTCTTCAGTGTATTCAAAAACAAGTCCAATATTTTGAACATTTTTCCATATACATTGATTGAAATGAAAATTAAAACCAGAAATTTTGGCTTCGGGAAAATAATTTTCTAAGGCACCAATCACTGCCTGTTCAAAATCCAGTTTTATAAGAGATAGTTTCCAGTTTGGTAGTTTCTCTTTCATTGATGAAAATAACATATCGTATGTCTCTTTGGTTTTGTTAGGAAGTAACGCAAATATCAATGGAATTGTATTTGTCTCCTCTGACGTACTACCAATATCGATATGAACGGTATATATTTGACTAAATTGCTTACTGCAGCTTTTGAATGTTCCATCCATAAATATAGTGTCCTTACTGTTAACCAAAATCTCCCTAGCTTTGTTGCTGGCAAACACCAAGATTCTGTATCCCGAGGGAGTGGTCTTGTCGATAAATAAAAATTTCGTTTTGTCGCTCATTGTAATAATTTCTTCTGGAAATACTATTTCGGATGCTGCCGCTGGATCTGTGAGCAGCCTGTAGTTTCTACGATCGTTTAAACCACTTTTCACTGAAGAGAATTTTGGGATGTCTGTCACGAAATCCAGTCCTTGACTATATAATCTTTGAAATTCATCTTGATATATTTTTGACATCGGCAAATAACTATTGTCTTCTCTAGCTCTTTTTCGAGCATTGAAGACACACTGCTTCACTTCTGTCGCTGCAACACTCGGCTTAAACAGATGTTTGGCTTCCTTAATTATTGTGCCTCGATCGCATTCATTATGTGGCCTCGACATTTTTCAGTTTTCTCTTTCAAACAACTCCAAAAAACCGAACCATCTTTATTTGTTTTTTTTCATACGAAAACTGTACCCTTTATACAATGCACATGGTTTTCCCTTCGAAGTTTCAATAATTTGCACATCCATTTTTAAAACACTAACTCACACTGATTCACAATAATTCTTGATCCTACTATCTCAAAGAACGCAATAGAAATGATTGACCATCAATATGGTCATTATCACGTAGAATTTTCAGGTAATTTTTTCTGTTACCATACCCTTTGTTAATGACTTAAGTAGTTACCAGTTCGCATTATCAGGTAGAAAGGAAAGTTAGTTCCAGCGATCTCTCATTTTGGGAATTCTAGTTACTAATTATATCTAAACAATTAACTTCCAGGTAGAAGGATTATAAACAGAGGTAATAAAGATTAAAGAACACTCTGTTGTTCGACAGTATTAGAAAAATTTAATAATTTTGTTAGTTTTGATTTGACATTTTTTTTTAAATCTAAAGGAAAAATATGTTTCTGTTTATTTGACATGTTAGTTTGTTCATTGCAGGTTCACCAGACTATTATTGTAGAATGAAATTAAAATTATATTGCAAGAGAGCGCAAATCGGCCGATTAAGGAAACTATAGTAGTTAGATATTACTATTATGAAAATTGCAAAGTGCAAACCGGTCGATTTCAGGTAACAAAACGGTCGAGCGCAAATCGGCCGTATTCGTTGCAATCTGGCAACTGCTGATTTGACGATTGCTAAATCTATCCCCTAATCTATCAAAGGCAATTGTCAATAAAAAAAATGTCTAATAGTTAACTGCAATTAATCTCCAAAGAAACAATTATGTATTCATTATTGTTTTATAAAAATCAAAACTTGCAGAATTCATAACATAATATAATCAAAATAAAAATGTACTTTTGTAAAGCTTTATCTCTTTATATTTGAAGCATACAGCATATACATTATAAAAACATGCCAACACTGCTAAACCCAAATTTTTTGTTCCATGTTTCACGTTTGCGGCTATAATCAGCTTGTACTTTCGGTAAACTCAACCCCAAACTGTTCCCCAGTATCACAAATTCTGTTTAGTACCGTCTGCAGGTCTGTCTCACTTTCAGCGATAATGACTGTATCGTCAGCATAACGGATGTTAGTTATATTTTCACCATTTATCTTGATCCCTTCTGTACAATTTTCAAGTGCTTGTGTAAATAACTCTTCGGAAAATATATTAAATAGTAATGGTGAAAGTACACAGCCCTGTCTCACTCCTCTACTTTTTTTTAGATAACACAAAAATACCTTTATTAAATTATCACAAATTTGACTTACGCAGATTCTACACCTAATTGCCAGTACCATAGGCAAGCCAGAAGTGTATACTGCTTTCTCAAATGTTCCAAAAAATAAGAGCCTAGAACTATGTATAATGCCTCTAGGACCAGAAAGTTGCACGTTAAGATTCGATTCAATTTAGTTTAATTCTGACAAATTTGACTTTCATTTTCACGTGATATTTATGTCATTCTCTACTTATCTGTTGCGCATCCGTGCTATTTCCATCTGATGTTACCACATCTTTTCCTGTTGGTTCCAATTATGAAACTTTTCACATGAAAAACAATACTTAACAATTTATTCTGGACCACAGTGATTATATAATCACTGTGGTCCAGAAGAATAATCGACCTCAGTTATCAAGGAAGTATGTAGAACCCAATTTTTATTATTGGATGTACAGTTATCTGCCCAAAATAGACGATGAGAGACATCTCTTTCTTTTCTTAGTACTTCAAATAAAGCGTCAACAATCGACTTAGCCTTTACGTCCACCAAAAGCTTCGTGCCAGAGTACACAGAAGCTGTTATTTTTAGATTGTTTATTTCAAGTAGTCACCTGTGAACAGAAAAGTCATAATTAGTATATAGTCTACATTATAATAAAGAAAATATATAAATATTATACATTACCACAATATAGACTGTATCCTAGTGTGAGCAACAGGGCCCACTGTGAATGAGGCGATTTGCGATATTCTGGGTGATTTGAGCTACGAACTGTCTTCTTTATGTGTGTGTGTTTTGATTGGATTTTCTTCTCACTCTGGGCTTTTTGTAATATTTTGTCCCTATTGGGGGTTTTTTATTTTTCCCTCTGGTTTTGCGTTAATCTAATATTTGTTGTTTTGGTCTTTTGTGCTTCCATCTGTGGAAAGCGTCATACCTCATTATCTCTCGTAGGATGTGACTGGGGTGGTTCTCTAGTTCTGCGAATTTTATCCTAGCTTTTTCTTTCATTGTGTCAGTCACTCTGATTTGCTGTAAATCTCTGAAAAGGAATCTTTCAGCTACGTATCTTGGTACGTTTACCGCTTCTCTTAGGCTTTTGTTGTGTTGTGCCTGTATTTTCTTTTTCGTTGTGTTGCATATGTGTCCCCATGCAAGTGATGCGTATGTCAGTATAGGAAGGACTATACTGTTTATTAGCCTTATTTTGGTTTTTATACGTAGTTTGCTTTTCCTTCCCGCTAGGCCTCTTATTGCGGCCCTTGCCATGTTGGCTTTTTGTACTGTGGCTTCTACGTGTTTATTGAAAGTTAGTCCTTTGTCCATTATTACTCCGAGGTATTTTGCTTCGCTTTTCCACTCAATGGGATTGTCTTGCACAGTTACCTGTTCTTCCGGTCGTTCTCGCCTCTTTTGAAAAAGTACAGCTTGTGTCTTGTCTGAGTTAATTTTGATTTTCCACTTAAGACTCCATTCTTCAATGTCGTCTAACGCTGTCTGTAGATTGGTGACTGCTATGTCTACATTTCGGTGTTTGGCCGCTATCGCTGTGTCGTCAGCATAGAGACTTAATAATGTACCTGGTGTTCTAGGTATGTCTGCTGTGTATATCGTGTACAGCAGAGGTGACAGTACCGCTCCTGTGGTACTCCAGCTTCCGGGTTCCCGAGTTCGGACAGGACTTGTCCTATCCGGACTCTGAAACTGCGGTTGCTCAAGTAAGAAGAGATCAGCCTTGTCATTGCTCCGCTGTACCCGTAATCTCTCATTTTGTATAATAGTCCCTTATGCCAGACTCTGTCGAAAGCTTTACTTACATCCAGGAATGCAGCTCCTGTGTACTGTCTGTCATTGAATCCTGCTGCTATGTACTCTGTTAGTCTGAGTACTTGTAGCTCGCTGGAGTGTTCTGATCTGAAGCCAAATTGGGCTTCTGGTATGATGTTTAACCTGTCTGTTTCAGCTTGGAGTCTGCTGAGTATCACTCTTTCTACTATTTTGCTGATTGCTGGTAGTAAGCTTATCGGCCTGTAATTTTGTGGGAATGTGCTGTCTTTGCCGGGCTTTGGATTTCCGCACATATGCGCCTCAGAGGCCACTTTTTTCGGTCTCCTTTTCATAACGATTAGATTCCCTCTTTTGTCTTTTTGCTCGATGGCTTAAATACAACAATTCGGCTATTATAGTAAAAATTGCATTTTTACTTTGAGGCACAATAGGCAAAATAATCACTTTTTGTCATAGAGTATATACGTTTTGTCGAACTTGCTATTTCGATAGAGTCTTTTTTATAGTTTAGATTTGCCTTTTCAGCTTTAGTACGGTGAGAATTTAGCTGATCTTGGATTTTATCGTCTTCTTTATTTTCCAATTTGTTCTTTAACATTTTGCACTTTTCACAGATATCCGATTTGTGGTTGGCAAAGTGAAATATTCGTTTCCTTTAAAACTTGACGGTATACTTCGATTTTACAAACAGACGGATGTTTTGACACAAAATCATCAAAAAATTTTTTATATGTCAAATCTCTCGGTAAATACCTAACATTAGGGGCATTTTTCCTATGATAATGACTCACTAATGGCTTAAACGACTCAATATAGTCCTTTAGTATTTCTCGATTGGCTTGCTTACGGCAGCCACCTCTACGTTCCTTGATCTGATCTACACAAGGTTGTAATTACTTCTACTAATTTGATTATTACAGAATCGTTGGTATCCCTAAAGTATTCAAAAAAGTGTCTGCATAATCATGTCAGTAGAATGTTCTAGCGGTAAAGTGTAACGCCTTGATTCACACCTCTTACGTTTTGCTGACTGGGTTCTACGTTTAACAGAAACCAGCTCTATTTGTTTGTACAACCACTTTCATCTACTCGTGTACACTAAATTACAGTACTCCATCCATATATTGTTCCGATGTTCTTCTATTATTTTTTTGCACATGCTATCACATTTACCTTCACACACGGCTCTCATAGGATGTTTTTCCTTATCCCTTTCATTTTTTCTTTTTCCTCTTGGTCTATTTTTATTCTTCCTTGTTTGTGTTGTGCGATTCACTTCGTTGATTATTTCTGTCTCAGTACTATTAACCTAAAACAATACAAAGTAAATTTAGTTCATTAAAAATAAACCAGAAACTTACCAACCAAGTAGTATCTTCTTTACTTTGCAGGACATTGGGTGATTCAGCCGTAACATTATTGTTCTCATCCTAAAAAATTATTTAATTTAATTTCATTGTGCCTATACATCATTTTAATGTCCTAAACCACGTTACTCAAAACCCTTACTTACCTGACATGACTCCTGAACAGGCTCTTTCTTGGTATTCAATTTTCTATTCTTTGATTTAATTTTAATTTCGTCATAATTTTCGCTATCGCTAGAATATGATTGTGGTGTGGGGCAGTATTAATTCTTATCTTGGTCACTGTCCTTATTCCTGTCCTGATGATCTGATGTCCTGATGATTAAATGTCAAATATTTCATTTCCCGTGCCAAACCGTCTGAAGATCAAAAAGTTTGCAACCTTTTTAAGTATGTTTCCTTTTGATTTTCGCTTTCATAATTGGACAAAAAAATGAAGATGTTTCAAAATGTACTTCTGGAAAAAGCGGAAGCTCATCGATATTGTAAAAACATAAAGATTTATTGGCGATACAATAATAATTATAATATGATGTTTTAGAAATATTTTAAGTTACCTTCCTTTAAACACGAACGTGCTGAAGAAACTATATTTTTAGTTTGCGTTCTACATGCAAGCGTCATCTCACGGGGCAGCATCCTATCACTTTGGTGAGTAGATTCGAACTGTTTAAAACCATGCTGTGTTTACAGTTCCATTGTTACAGAGTAGGAGGGGCTGGACTTTCCGCGTGAATTGAAGGCGATTTCTCAAATCAAACGTTACCTGTCCGTCCCTGAGAAAATAGCCGCAACTATTTCCCACCTTAATCGGCACCTGCTGGAACCGCCTATCAAACCCCGACGAGGCCTGGCTGTTAGTGGGAGCGATTAATAACAAAATTTTAGTGCCATACACTAGTTTTAGGGTTGATCGCAAACGCATAAACGGCTGCAGGAAGAATGGTTACTAGAGAACACGCACACATTCACAATAAATACAAATTCACTCATCACACTCTCACATAAATCCAATAGTGAAAGGGGTCCTCTTTCTGCTATAAAGGGACTGGATGAGATCCCGTATTCTATGTTATCACATGTATCTCATAACATATATAAACAATTAACATTTCTAGTAAACCTTTCATTTCAGGAAGGGATTTTTCCTCAAATTCTAAATACTGCTTTAGTTGTGCCTATACATAAAAAAGGTGACAAATCAAAATTTGATAACTATCGAGACCTATCACTTTTATCTGTGTTTTCAAACATATATGAGAAGGCATTTCATACACGTGTCCTCTCGTATATTAAAAGGCACAATATTATAGAAAAGTCTCAATTTGGTTTCCGTGAAGGTATAAGTGTGCAAGATGCACTACTAGCGCTGTGCAATCATATTTTATCGAACTTTGATAAGGGTAATAAAGAATCTGTTTGTTTTTTGACTTAGCTTCTTCTTCTTTGGGTGCCGTGTCCGTATTCAGATGTTGGCCGTCATCATGTTTACAATTTCCTAAAACCTTTCTCTGTCGGCTGCTGCGCGAAATAATTCTTCTACTTTGGAACCACACCGAAATAGATGGTATTTAGGTCCTCTAATTATATGGCCGAAGTATTCTGTTTTTCTCCTCTTTATGGTGTTTATGAGCAGACGTTCTGAATTGATCATTTGAAGAACATCTTCATTGGAAGTGTGCGAAACTCACGATATCTTTAGGATTCGTCTATAGCACCACAATTCGAATGCTTCTAACTTGTTTAACATTGTGGTTTTTAACGTCCATGTCTCACAACCATACAATAGGATGGACCACACATAACATTTCAGGACCTTCTTACGAATATTCATCGACAGGTTTCTGTTGCATAAAACTGGTTTCCACGTCATAAAAGCCTTACGTGATATTTCGATCCTGGTTATTATCTCTTCATCAGAGTCACACTTTACATTTAACCAGCTGCCAAGATATTTGAAATGATTTACAATTTTGATTTCCTCTCCATTAAGAGAAATCAGACCTTGATCTATATTGATCTTTCCAACTTCCATCCACTTTGTCTTTGAAATGTTGATTTTAAGGCCTCTGCGATAACTTGCTTCACTTTTGACTTTGACTTAGCACGAGCTTTTAAAACTGTGAATCATCCAATACTACTGGAAAAACTTTGTTATAGTGGTGTTAGAGGAACTGCGTTAAAGTGGATCCAAACCTTTTTATCGAAAAGGTTTCAAAAAATTAAGGTTAATGTGAATGGAAATATAATATTTTCTTCAGAAGAAAGTGTCCTCTCCGGAGTTTCACAGAGAAGTATCATTGGCCCTCTTTTATTTTTGATTTTCGTCAATGATTTAAATCAACTGATAAACGATAGCTCAATATGTTTGGTTCGGAATCCATTAGATAATTTTTCTGATGCACTAAGCGTTCGAGGAGAAAACTTGGAACAGCAATCAGGCTGTTACGTCACTCAATTTGCTGACGATACCACAGTTGCACTAAATTGCAATAATTTTTTTCATGTAGTACAAAAAGCAAACTGTCTTGTAAAAAGTATGTTTCATTACAGTTTAAATAATGCCCTAATCTTAAATGGATCAAACACCAATATGGTAACCTTTTCACCTTCTACTATGCAGATGAGTCCATTAGTAAAGCTTGACAATGGGTCTGTGGTAAAAAGCCACTCCACTAAATTGTTAGGTGTTTACCTGGATTCTAATTTGTCTTGGAGTTCTCACGTTGATAATGTACTGGGAAGATTTGTCTGTACACTGTTATGTTCTACGGCAACTTAGGAATTTTGTCTCCCTAGATATCTTAAAACTTTACTATTTGCTCATGTACAGTCAATTTTGCAATATTGCTTAGTTTGTTGGGGAAATTGCTCGCGAATTAATGAGGTGCTTGTTCTTCAAAAAAAAATATTATTCGTACAATGACGTTTAGAAGGCGCTTGGATTCCTGTAGACCAGTTTTTAAACAATTAAATATTTTAACTGTAATTTCGCTGTATATTTTCAGTTGTGTTGTTTATGTAAAGTCACATAGATGTAATTTTATTTGCAGAAATGATGTTTTCTTAATGAGTGCCTACAATTTTCGTTACAGAAATGATTTGGTGACCCCTGCTCATCATTTGACTGTTGCGGGCAAGGGTCCTTACCCAACATGCGTTGGTTTGTATAATAAATTACCTTCTTCTTCTTCTTATAGTGCGTTGGCGAATTATCTTAAGGCCAGACGTCTATCTTTTGCGACATGCAAAAGATCGCCAGTTTGCGACATTTTTTGCGACCTACTTCTCTCTTGCATTCAATCTTTCCCTGGATGATTAGTTGAGGGATTGTGTATTTTTTAAATGGATACCTTCTTAGGGTCTTACTAGAATCTGGCAATAAGGCAATTAAAAAAAACTCCAAACTGTTAGTTATAACAATTTATTGCATTTTCAAGGTGCAAAAATTGTGTTTTTGATTATGTTTATTTTTATTGTATTAAATTCATATTTTTGGGTCAAATGAATACAAGATTATGAAAGTAAATAAAAAAGGTGTAATTTGAGCTATGCTTTATTAAATTTGACGCAATAGTTTATGCAAAATTAATGATTGAAGGTTCAAAAATGTCCATTTTTCTCTATTTTTAGTTTTTGAAAAAACTTTGGTCAATTTCTTTTTGATGAAAAAATCAAAATCATTAATGATTGAAGGTTCAAAAATGTCAGTCAAACATCATGATATTTTAGCTCCTTTAATTATAAATTAAATGACACTTTGTAAGATCCGATCAGTCTTAAATTGTTTATAAAAATTCTTAAAAAATTATAAATTTTGCAGGGCCAGAACTGTTTTTTATAAAAAAGATAAAGATCTAATTCTAAAGGGATTCTCTTCTTGGTCGTTTAAATATTTAATGTAGACGTAGAAATAATTGATTAAAAAAATGTTCCAGCCCTTATTTATTCTTTTGGAGTAGGGGCAATTTTTGCATTACAAATTATTTAAGCTAGAACTCTTCCTATACATTACACACATTTTTAACTGATTGATTCTTATTGCTGAAGTCAAGACAAAGATTTAAAAATAAGTTTTCTACTACCAATAGAAGTGGAGTTAGCTTAATTTGTTTAAAAATTACAGCTCTATTATTTATAACAATTAAGATTTAAAATCTGCGACATTTAATAGTTAAAGGCCTATGTTTTATGAGGATATAATTGTTATTAAAAAAACCGCTATTTACAGGCAAAAATTATAAGTAGGTAAAGTTTTTTTGAGTAGCCAAATTCGGTGGCTCTTGTGGCTGCAAAAAATTGAGAACTTCAAATCCCCAACGCTCGGAAAAATGTATGACATTTCCGTTAAATAAGGACCAATTTCGCTATTTTTTTATCTGAGGTAGCGGAACATTTTGTGTACATTGGTGATACTTTTTTCCGGGAATAAAACTTTAATGAATATTAACATTTCTTTTTAAAATACTCTTAATCATCTTTATTTTAGGTATGATATATTTTTTATGTTCAGAAAATAGAAATAAACTGTATTCTTAAAACAAGCCAGGGGATTGCTAAAAGAATGATCTAACCAGATAAAACATGTTCTCTCTGTGTGTAAGTATAGGGATTTTATTATGAAATATAATATATAAAATATATAAAATGAATTAATAACGGTTAAAAATAAAAAAAAGAGGCTTTAGTTTGGTGAAGTAGCTACGTAGAGAATTACTTGCTGTGATGTATGTAAAGAAGTAAATATTCGGAACGCACTTAGGCTGGTAACATTGTAAGAGTGACGTGACGGACAGGTGCAAGGAAGAGGAAATAAGACCATTTTGAATCTAGACACGATAGATACAAGTTATTTCATTATAATCTAACCTCCACTCTCCAGAGTTAACCTATCCTATAAGCCCGACCACGTGTCATCACATGGTGCCGAAAACCGAATACTTTAAAACTTAAGAAGAGTATAAAAATGAAAATATAAATTCTTCATACAAAGATTTAAAAACTACCTTTAAGCAACAGAATAATTAACAAAAAAAACCTGAAATAACCCAATGCGCACAACTGTTAGAATTAATAGGGGATGAAGGGTTAAAAATCCATAATACGTTTAAGTTCTTAACAGAAGAAAAAGATAAGTTAGAACCGTTTATCACAAAATTTGAAACACATCTCAAACCCAAAAGCAATGTATCAAACGCAAGGTATTGCCTGTTTACCAGAAAACAAGATGAAGGTGAGTCAATAGACAAATTTGTAACAGATATTATAAACAAGGCAAAAATTGTGAGCTAGAGAATCTAGAGGACAGTCTGATTAAGACTTGCTTAACATGTGGGGTAGCAGATGAAACTATGAGACAGAGACTGTTAGAAGAAGATGAGATGAGCTTGTAAAAGCAATCAATCTATGTAAAAATATAGAAGGCTCGAAAATCCAATCTGTAAAAATGAAGTCAGAGGAGGTACACTACATAATGAAAGGAAACTGCAGTAAGAAATATGTAAATAAAGCCCAGTGGAAGACAGAAGAGTGAATCCAACTTATTCGATGTCCCTAAACAGCCAGTTCAATGGTAAATCTGGAAGCAGTTCAGGGTGCAGTAGATGTGGAATGGAGCACAGATGCCAATGCAAGCATATAAATCTAAGTGTAATTTATGTATAATAGGGCATTATACAAAAAATTATATAACTGAGTTACCAGCTGAAGTCCTGAAGGACTCCCTGTGTATGTACCTAGTTAAATTTAATTTAATATTAAACATCAAATATGAATAACAACATTATGTACAATCTTTTGTAACCGTATGTATTTTAAAGGGTTTTTACCCTGATATTTTGGTGGCTCAGACATGTTAACTTGCATTTTAAACCTGATGATGGAATTATTATTCCGAAAATGTTCGTGTAATTTGATGTAGCCCTTTTAAGGGTTTTTTAAATATACCCATTTAGAAACATATAACCTTTTTTTTTTAATATTTTACTCCGATGGTGGACCACAATATATAGCAAATGAATTTGTTAAATTTTGCCAAGAATATCTATTTAACCTTGTCTTGAACCTCGTCTAATGCTTTTCTCATGAGGTCAAAAAATGAGTCACTTTTTAAACCTTTTCCTGAGAATACTGCAACTAGATTGTTTAAGAAATGTGAAGAGGTCAGTGGATGGAGTCAGTCTAGTTTCAAAAATGGACTTGGCACGAGAGAAGCGATCTTTAGTATCCAAACATGAATACAGAATTGTTTAGATCAAAGAAAGGATGTTTTTGTCTGTTTCATCGATTATGAAAAAGCATTCGATAATGTAAAACACGAATTGTTATTTAGTACGTCTTCAAAATATCAACGAAAACAGAAGATTTCTCCATTAAAAAAGGAGTAAGGCAAGGTTGTATATTGTCTCCAATGCTGTTTAATTTATACATAGAAAAAGCCTTCGCAGGAGCAGTGGCAGACTCTAATAAGGGTATTAAAGTTAACGGCATATTTATTAATAACATCAGGTATGCCGATGATACAGCCACAGTTTCAGATAACATCGAAATCTCATGCCTTTAATGATCTAACTCTTGCAAGTGAAGCTCGGGGTTTGAAAATAAATATCAAGAAGACAAAATCAATGATTATAAGTAGAAATGATTACCTCAACGCAAAGATATAAGTCTAACGTCAATTTAAATACTTGGATTGTTTGCTGAACGAGGGTTGGGACCTCGAGAATGAAATAAAGAGCAGAGTTGAACAAGCCAGAAATGCTTTTTTGAGGCTTCGTAAGTTTCTGACTGATCGAAAATTGGACTTCAACCTCCGATACAAGATGCTTAAGTGTTACGTGTGGCCTGTTCTCTTGTACGGAATGGAAGCATGGACGTTAAACGCCAGTTCCATTAACAAACTTAAAGTGTTTGAAATGTGGTGCCTGCGTCGAATGCTTAGAATATCATGGACGGACAGGGTCAGAAATGAGGAAGTACTCAGAAGAGCGGCTTACAGGATAGGAAACTTTTTAGTTATGTAAAAGTAAGAAGACTGCATACTTGGGACACATATTACGAGGAGAAAGATACACTTTTCAGTAACTGATACTCGAAGGGAAGATAGAAGGTAGACACCTGACAAAACGATGTACGGTGGACGCCTACGCAGAAATGTACGGCACCTTAAGAAGAAGAACCTAAGTACACAAATAACAAAGAAAACTACTAAAAAATAACTTAGTACTTTGTATGGCCTTCCCTAGCCTCTATAACTGCCTGTACACGTCGGCTCATGTTCTCTATGAGGTTACAAATATCATCTTGCTGGATGTTTTGCCGTTAATTGAGGCTGGTGCGACTTCGCGACCTCTAATATTCCTACCAAGCATGTCCTAAACGTGCTCTATTTGGTTCAGATCTGGCGAATTTGCTGGCTAGTTCATTTTATTAATACCAAAGTCCTCTAAATATTGCGTTACACACATTGCAGAGTGGGGTCGCGCATTATCTTGCATTAATAGAAAATCATCGCCGATATATTGAGAAAATGGTACTACGTGATTCGCTAGAATTTCCCCAATATACCGGTGTGCAGTCAACGAATCCTCAACAAATACCAATTTAGCGCGCGCCTCTCAGAATATACCTGCCCATACCATTACCGAACCCCCTCCATGGCTAACGCGGGGACTGGAAGCTTGAAGCGCAGCGCAGTCAGCAAATCTCTCTCCGACTCTCTCCAATTCGACGCCATACTCATTCCCTCCAAACTAACTCCAAAATAATCATAATTAACAAATTCATTTGGCTCTAAAAAATTAAACAAGGCATATTTTGATATGAAACAAAAAACACAATGCTTAGGAGATATGGTTGCAACAGAAAATAAGGTTTTACGAAAATTCGCAAACGGAATTATTCCACAGGATGTTTCAAAGTTAGGATAATAAAACCACGTTTTAATTAACTTGTACAAAAAGTCAAATATAAAATTTTATCAAAAAACTGACAATACCAAAATAAAATTTATAAATTTATACACAGTAGTGCTAAAAAATCATCAAAATAGGGCTAAAAATAAAAAAAACTGAGTAATTTGAATTGACCATTTTCTTCGTTCGTTTTTTGCATCTGAGTGTATTTATTCTTCTTCTTTAGGTACCGTCTCCTCTAAGGAGGTTGACAATCATTACAGCTATTTTCACTTTTGAGATTGCAGCTCTCGAGTACTGCATAATCACTTTTCAGATTGTGCCAGAGATGCGTCTTCTTCCAATACTTCGTTTTCCTTGTATTATGGTTTGTAGCAACACGTATTTATAATAATAATAATATTATAATAAATTGCCTTTATTTAGTCTGTAAAATTTTACAAACACTGGGTACATGAGGCGAAGTCTAGCTAGAGCTACTCCACTTAACCAGAACTTAACCACAAGTTTACAAAATTTAATTTAAAATAATTTGAAAATGAAAAAAAGTTGAAAGTGAAAAAGTAGTCATGTGGCTACTAGAAAAATAATATACAAAAAATGATATGAAAGATAAACAAAAACAAAATATCTGATGGTAACAATAACTACAACAATACACTATATAATAATAATAACGTTACTGCGATTGTAGTAAAAATTTCTTATAATGTAGCTTCATGAAATCAAGAGGTTTACCTCTTAAATTTATTGTTAAACTATTAAACACTAAAACAGCATTATAAGTAAACGATCGCTGGAAAATAGCTAGTCTATACCTTGGCAGCATAAGACTATGAGGATATCTCAGATCCAGATTATGAGCATCTCCACGAAATACTAATTTGTTCCTTAAATAAATAGGATTTGACAACGAAATAATTCCATATAATCAATGAGGCGAGGTGATATTTGTATACATTATCTATGGTTAACCATTGACGTTCTTTTATTTTGCATGATACACGATCATATTTTCTTATGCCAAAGACAAATCTGCAACAATTATTTTGAATTT
>OU898285.1:85422210-85447209 GCA_918026665.1 Diabrotica balteata | reverse complement strand
AAATAGGTTCAAAATTCTTCTATTTTTAATAGATATTTCAATGTTCGCGAATATTCTCCTACAAGAAGAGATTAAATTCTTTCTACTGGACGTCTTATTTAAACACTCTAGATAATTCTCTAACTTTTCTATTGAGAATTTTATAAAAATTTAGGCTTTTCACATCAGAATGTAAACTTATGTATAAATTAAACATCTTAAATTAGTAAATAACACTATTTTAATCCATAATTATTATTTCAAATGTCTACTTTCTTTCCCATCTCACTCTTATTCACAAAAGTTCCAACAACCAAACTTACTTCAGTGTATCTTTAAACTCTTTGTCATTTTCTGATACTTTTCCATTTCTATCCTTCATGCCGTTTACATTTAACCACGTTCGTTTTATTTTCCTTATCTGTTTTTTACATTCTCTCCTTAATTTCTTGTATTCTTTTTTACATTCTTGTCTATTTGTTCTAATCCACTTTTGTCTTATTTCTATCTTATTTTTTAAAATGTTATGACAGTCTTAATTATACCAATCTTCTTTTCTGTTCTTTCTTTCTCTCCCTACATATTCAGAAGCTGTTTCATTTATACATTTTTTATATTTCTCCATTCTGTTTCAATATCCTCTGTATGTTTACAGTATTCCTTCACTTTTTTGCTTATATCTTTTGCATATCTAATTCTTTTATCAGTAGCATTTCTGTTTTTCTATGTACCATTTGTCATTTGTTGTCTAGTTTTTAGCGTTCTTTTGACTTTTTGTCTTAAGGTTGTGGTAACCATGAAATGGTCTGTGTCTGCATATGCACATCTGTACGTTCTCACGTCTCTTATTGATGTTTGCTTTCTCTTTTGTGATCAGTATCTGGTCTATTTTGGGACCATGTTTTTTGGTCTGGTGAGATCCATGTTACTTTGTGGCATACAGGGTGTGCAAATTTTGTACTACTGACAATTCATATTGGTGCTAGTTGCTAAGTAGCATAAATCTTTGACCATTCTCATTTGTTTTTTTCATGTAATGTGTATTTATCTACAACTTGGTTAACGTAGTGTTCCTTGCTTATATGGGCGTTAAAATCTTCCATTGCCAAGAGTTGTGTCTTCTTTGTGTAAAGACTCAATTTCTTGTTCCAGTTTCTCATAAATGTTTCTCGTAAATTTTTATTATTTATTTATTTATAATAATAATATATATTATATATTTTTATACATTTATTTCTCCTTGACCTGCCCATCTAATTTCTTGAACTACTGCAACATCAATTCCGTATCTTTCCAGCTCTGAGACAATCTCTTGCAGTTTTCCTGGTTCAAGCATTGTTCTGGTGTTCCTCGTTACTTGGTCGTTGTTTTTTAATTTTTTTGTTATGTTTTTTTATGTACGCATGTTTCATTATTTTTTCTTGAGAATTCATATCCTTTTTCTTTGCCATTTCCTATTTCGTTTCCTGTTGGATATCCGTTATTTCTTGTTGTATCAGTTTTTTGACGTCCCTTGGTTATCTTTTTCCAGCTCTTTTTTTTATGCCATTTCCATATGTCCCCGTCTATATTAATTTTTGATACCAACTCCGATTCTTACCTTTAAGTTTTTTCTAATTTTCCAATTTTCGTATTTCCTGGTGTATCTTTATCCTCTTCGTGCGGTAGATCAATATTAATGTATATTTCCTGGCCTTCGATGATCTCAGTTTTTTTTTATTCGCATAATTTTTAATATTTTCATTTTTGGTCTTTGGTTTTTTATAAGACATGTTTTTTCACCAGTTTGTAAGCTTCCTCAATTTTTTACTTGTAGGCCCAATTCTTTTTCATAGAAATTAGTCATGGACTTGTTAAGTTTCATTTGGATCATCAGTATCCATCGACAGTCCTTGGACTATAACATTGTTAGCTTTTCTTTCTTTCTCGAGCTGTTCTATCTTCATCTTTACTATATTTAGTTCCTGTTTAATTTCGTTATTTCTTTCTTTAGCTGTTGTTACATGTGTTTGAATCCCATTTTAATTTGTTCCCATCAATTCACAGATTTTATTTTTTGTATACTCGTTGTTTTTCTTTTATTCCTTTTAACCTCTTCGGTTAGGTATTTTGTTTGTTTCGTTAATTTTTGCATAATTTTTAAGAGTCTGATTCAATTTTGCTCTCATCTTTCTGTTGTTTGAGAGGAGTTCTGGTGATTTTCCTAGCTCTCTTGTGAAAATATCTCCTTCATCTTCCTTTAGAGTTTTCTTCATTTGCTGTCCTCTGAAGCATAATAATCGTCGCCATCCATTTTTTTCTTCTTTAGATCCTTTTTGCTCCAGAAGCTCTGGAACTTCTCAAACAATAATTGAATATAAGTTTAAAGAGTTAAAAAAATAAATTAAAAAACACAAAAAATTATCTAAGTTTCTGTATGTCGATAGTCAGTTCATATATATGATATTACTTGAATATAAAACAAAGTTTTGCTCTTGCTCGATAAAATCTACTGAACATTATAAAACAAAGAGAGAAAAATTGTTCACAGTTATTTATAGGCTGTAAAGCTTGAAATTATGCCAATATTATGCCTATAATGCGACCAAAATTTAATAAAACAAATTACAAGTACACTTACATAAATGTACAAGGAACATAGGTACGAATTGTAAGTCTTTTGTCTTTTATTTTCAACTGTTAAGTATATTGAGTTTACTGTTTCTGTTCTGACAATTATTCCTATCAGAGTAAAAATTTATTAAAGCGAAATTCTGTCAGCAGAAATATTAGATAAAATAGATTTGCAGAAGGGTTATATCAAACGGCAAATAATAAATCACTGCACTTTTTTAAAAAATCGCTAAATCTATAAAGTCAAACGTAGGAAATATATTTTATCGAACATTTCAACCCTTTGTATCAGGCACTATAAGTAATTTTACACACTTAATGGTGATATACGCCAGGCTTCATGCAACATTCATTATTATATTAGAATTTCAACGAGACACCAACCACCGTAACCGTATCTTGCAGCAATATTTTCAAGAAATTTATGCGGTACTTTTAAACATTTTTTTGCTTATATTTTCTTTTAAAATTACTAGAGGTTGAAGTAAGCTTTTCTTTCTTATACACGATACTTACTTTCTACTACCTAACTTGCACTAAATAAACAAATCCTACAATTTTAAAAACAGAAGAATAATTTAGGTACAAGTACAAGTACAAGTTATTTATTTTTATTTTTTTTATTTATTTTGCTTCAACCACTTAGGGTTATTAGCATAAGATTAAATACAAAAAGTAATAAAGACTTACATAGGCATAATACAAAATATATCAATACATAATGATATAATAGAATATATACACTCACCGGCAAAATTAACCGGAACACCTTAAAAATGGGACATGTTTAGATGTCTCGAATTTAACTAAACCTGTTGTCCGATTTTAGTGATATTTTTGTTAGTATGTTATAGTTAAATTATTTAAGAATATCGATGTAATAATTTTTTGCTAGACAGGTCAATGTCATTTTATACCGGGTGTTACAATCCTACGTGTTTTTTTCCTTAAAGTTCGGAACACCCTGTGAAATATTCCTACATATATAAATTTATTGAAATTAATACTCAAATTATAGTCCTCACTTTCTTATACATTTTCTTTTTATGGTTCATTTGCTTGTGTTTGATAATATAAAAGTTAGGTTACGTTTAACAACTACCATGTTTTTTCTTATTAATAAATCCTCATTTTCTGCTTTTCAAAAACAACGCAAAGAGCAATGGGAACGAATCATGCTTGGAATATCACTGAGAGACAAGATTAAAAATACCGAAGATAATGAGTAGAACGAAGATTAGGGTTATTGTGGAAGAAATTACAAAAATGAAATGGCGCTGGACAGGTCACGTTGCCCGATATAATGGGAATTTTATAAGATAACAAGAAAGCATGGGAAGACCTCAGAAAAGATGGCTAGGTAACTTAAGTGAATTAGATCAGTGAAATTAGATTGCGCGAACAAGATAGAGAAAGATTGAAGCAATTGGGGAGAGACCTACATTCAGAAGTGGATGGAAAATGGTTGACCAAAGAGAGATAGTATGTTTAGCATTACCAATTGATCCAATTTTCCTTGAATTTTTCAGCTATTTTCCGTGCAATTGATCAAGATAATTTTAATATTTTCAACCATATATTGCACGAAATTTTTTAACTATGGTGGCCACCAAAATATCAATTATTTTTAAAAAATTGTATAAAAACGCAAACGCGTTGTTGACAAATTCAAATCTTGCGTTGAATTTTTAGAAACCAATTAATTACTTGTGAAAATACAAGATATAATATTAAATCAAAAACACACAAAGTTTGAATTATAGAACTAATTAAGAAATATTTCGTGAACAAATGAACCTATTACTTGTTTTACATGACCTGAAAGTGACAGCTGATATAATTGATCGATGGGAAACAATAATATGAAAAAGGCGAAATCAAATATAATTTACATGGTATTAGCTACCCTCCTAGCTTTATATGGCTAATTGAAAGTTAACAATGATTATATTAGCAACTGTACAAGGAAATATCAACAGGCACTAAATCTCATATTCATATCACGCTAATTTAGTTTGACACAAACTTGGCCATGCTCCGCTGTCACATTTACTTATTTAGAAACTTCCAAAATCGACGATAAATAAATCACGTCATAGATTTTCGACAGCGTACATTGACCCTTTGATTGTATGTACACACAATATTAATTGATACGTCATTAGGAATGAGTTTAAACCAATTTGAATTGATGGATATAAAAGGGGCCGGAGCATAAGGTAAACCGTTTTGTTTACAATTTTGTTGTTCTGACCTTGTTATATAAATAAACATGTTTATCATCTTTTTCCTAAACACTTTTTTTTTTCGATGATATTTGTTTATATAGACAATTGATGTTTTATTTTGACAATCTGTATTTATACTTCTTCTTAAGGTACCTTCTCCATTACTGAAGGTTGGCTATAACTACAGCAACGATAGAATGGACAGAATATATATCACAACTGTTTGATGACAAAAATAGACAAGAAATCTCAAACGAATATACAGATGATACAGGGCCTGATATAATCAGAGAAGAAAATAGAATATGCAATCAAAACAAGCAAAAAGTGGTAAGGCTCCCCGGTCCTGATGAAATTCCTGTAGAACTGCTCAAACTTATGGACGATGAATCCTATATAAAATACTCCTAGATCTATTTAACACAATATATAGAACTGGAATAATACCTAGGGAATGGCTCCGTTTCGACCTTTATACTACTGCCTAAAAAAGGCAAATACAAAGGAATGCAACGAAAATATTTCGTACGATAGCTTTGATGAGTCATGCTCCTAAAACTGTTCTTAAAAATAATCCATAATAGGATCTATAGGAAATTAGAGACGGAAAGTAGCAGTAACACTCAGATGGGATTCAGAAAAGCGCTGGGTACAAGGGAGGCTCTGTTTGCAATGAAAGTTCTCTCACAGAGATGCTTAGACATGAAACCAAGAAATTTACCGCCTGCTTTATTAATTTCGAAAAGGCATTTGACAAAGTACAACATGAACCAATAAGACAAGTTCTAATATAAGAAAAATATAGACAGCCGAGATATTCGCAATTATATGCAATCTATTTGGAATCAAACAGCAAATGTCAAGATTGAGGGCCAGACTAACAGATGAAATTCAAATCCGTCGAGGAGTCCGTCAGGGATGTATCTTATCGCCACTTTTATTTAATCTGTATAGTGAAGCTATCTGTGAACAAGCACTCGAAGGAAGAAAATCTTGGTCTGATTAATAAATGGGTGAGACGATCAACGATATAAGATATGCTGACGACATAGTTCTCCTAACGGGAACGCTAGTAGAACTACAACATCTCGTTCAAAGTCTCAATATATATACTGTAAACAGTTACGGCTTGAAAATTAATTTGAAAAAAAATCATAAATTTATGGTACATCAACGAAATCAAAGAACATTAAAAGCTAATATTGTTAATAGACAATACAACGATTGTGCGTGTGCCCTGTTATAAATATCTAGGTGCTTGGATCACAGACGATACTGATCAAACAAAAGAGATTAGATGTAGAATAGAAAATCGCTAGATCAGTCTTTAATAGAATGCGTAAAACTCTTTTGCAATCGTGATATCAATATAAAGTTACGAATACGAATGCTGCTACGGTGGTATGTCTTTTCTACCCTGTTATATGGAGTTGAGATGCTTGGACACTAAACCAGTTGGACCATAAAAAACGTCGAAGCTTTCGAGATGTGGTGCTATAGGCGCATTCTCAAGAATTTCATGGCAGGGACCAGCGTCACTAACACGCAAGTACTCCCAAACTTTAGACAAAAGATGCGAAATTCTAAATGAGATAAAAACTAGAACAGATCGAATACTTGGGAACACTATTGTGATGAGGTGAAAAGTACAAACTTTTAAGAAACAAAGAAATCATGCAGGGCAAAATTAAGGGCAAAAGAAGTGTGGGAAGAAGAAAAATAGCGTGGCTCTCGTAATCTACGTGAATGGTTCGGGTGTAGTTCGATTGAACTTTTTTAGGGCGCGCTGCTAATCAAAGTCGCAGTGGCCATGATTGATTTTCCATCTCCGCTAGGGAGTGGCCACGAGAAGAAGAAGAAGAAGATCCAACGATAACGTAGAGTTTATATGAATATTTTCATTCGTTGAAAATGCGATACCTAGCATATTCTATACGAGCACGTATTTCGACCTTGTGTTCAAGATCGTTTGTTATCCAGCAACCAAGATACTGGAAATTTTTCTGAAATAGCTGTTTTCCTTTTTTTCTTCATTTTACCTTTTCACTTCAATTACCTTCCTTGCTGTCTTTTGTTAATGTTCAAAGGATATCTCCGAAATTTTCAGGTTCCTCTTACTTATACTGCATATATTTCCTTAACTTTTGTACGCCACTTTTGGATGCATACCATCCACTGCCTACATATTTCTTAATTTCACAATATTTTGCTAGGCACCAAAACAGTTTGCCTTTTTGCCTTAAAAGTTCAGAAAAAAGACAGTGTTTACACCGTGTTTCTTTTTGTACAAGACTTCTCTTTTGCTTCTTTTCTTCTGGTTGGCCCTAAATTCTGCTCACAATGGCAACTTCGCCAATATAATTGATCGGGGTTGGGTTTTTCATTTACTGTTTTGTTAATTCACCGCTCTTGTCAATTAAACTTTTTACCTGACTGTAATCCTTATCGGTATTGCTCTATGGCATTTCACTGATTTTAAAGCTTTTTCTATCACTGTCTCTAATTTATTGACTTTTTTGTCGTTGAGATTGATTTTATCATTGTACACTTCTAGAATAAATGATTTCCAATTGCAAACTCTCCAAAAATCGAGTTTTTTATAGACGAAAAATAAAATACGTATCTATCTAGCATGTGCCTTGTTGCAAAGTATTAGTGCAGTTAGTGTATCAAAATAAAAATAAATATCCTGGCACACCACGTTCGAGAATACTATTTCTGTGAAATATTACTCCTTCCTATCGCGATAGACGACAGAGTTCACAAATTATTGAAACAGCTTTTATATTGTTTCGAGAATTACAAAGTTTTCCGGTGGTGGTGTTCATCTAAAGCAGAAAGTTTGTAGTTGATTTTTTTAACCGTATAATTCGTTGTTCCTTTTTTTTATTACAACTTCAAATTGGATTCGTTTTGTTTCCTATTAGCTTTGAGTAGTTGGGTCGCGAAGAAAACAGTTTTATTGATAATGCTATTTCTCTTTGTTTCGGTATAAAGTGTGGTATTAGATGGTCTGTTAACGCTTTCCACCATCACACAGGCAAGTTACAAAGTTTGTAGGAAAGTTGAATTTCTACTTATTGAATTGAAAAGTTTTTTAAAGTTTTATTTTTGGCAATGTAGAATTTAGACGGATATAATAATATATTGAACTGAAACTTGAATGTACATTCGCTGGACACGATAACGTCTCTTAGGTAACACTTTGAGTGGAACAACTTAACTAACAGACAAATCTCTATATCGAAACTTTATATTTGAACTCTTAGTTACCAGATAAAAGCCATAGCAAAAATTGCTACTGCTTGTAATTTTAATAAATCAATTTATATTTATATATTAATATAATATATTTATATATATATATATATTTATATATAAAAATTTTTTAATAAAAAATATAATTGATAAATTTAATATTTTTTATAAAATACCTACTTTTCATTTAACAACACAGTTTATTGTCAAATCTTTGGGAACTCCCATGTTGTAGTCCGATGAGTACTATATTGGCACTCATTGTTTTAGATCATCTAATAGAAAACACCACAATCAACCTCCCAATTATACTAACCTTCCTATACAAATTTGTCCGATGTAATTATCTGTGCGGTATCAAAACGATCAGGTTGCCAACATTTTAAATACGTTTAATTATTTTTGTGACAAAATACAATTTTACTGTTGAAAGAAAAACTAACAATTGTGTACCTTTCTTGGACACTAAAGGTAATTCGCGCGGGAAGACATCATATAATACTCGATTGGTACCAAAAACCTACTGAATCAGACATATTTGTAAACTTTTTTTCTAAACCACCCAAAAAAATAGAAATTACAGTACAGTTTTATTAGTTTATTTCGTCTTCCGGGTTTGGACCGTGTCATTTGTGAGTGACCCCAAAAGTGGGTTCATCTCGACGTTTCGCTACAATTGTATGTAGCTTCTTCAGGAGAACAAAGAAAAAGAAAAAGAAAAAGAAGCAGGAAGATGGGTAGTTAGCAACGGTAACTCAGTTACTCAACGCAACCAGAGGCGAATACTAACTACCAAGATGGGCATTTGGTCACAGTAACTCAACTACTCAACGCAGCCAGAGGTGAAAACCAAATGCCAGGACAGGGATTCACGTCCAACAGCTCAGAACACTAACGCGTCGAGAGGCGGGGAGTGAATCCGACGATTACTCCGCTAACCGCTCTATTTATAGTCGCGGTGACCTGTCGTGTCGGGACGTATCGGCACACTCCGTGGCGCGAACGTCAAGAAGCGCGCGCTGGCCAATCATGTGGCTGCATCGTGGTAGCGGGACCGGACCGCGGCTCTAGACTGAGATTCCAGATGGGAGACAAGTAGTATCCTTCCTCTCGATTGATATTATGTGGATTTTTTTTCGGATCTCTAGAGATTCGCGGATTTTCCTGGAATAAAAGAAGGGGCTCTTAGAAATAATATGGGTTTTTTCGAACAATATGGAATGACCGGTTTCTTGGCAGTGTTCTGCAACTGCAGAATGGGAGAAAAGACCTGATCGAATGCATCTTTGATGCTCTTGAATCCGAGTTTTGACGGAACGACCATTTCGCCAATATACACATGTCCACATGAACAAGGAATAGAATAGACACCACAGGAAGATAGGGGCGGTAATGGGTCCTTAGGAGAGGGTAGATATTGTGAGATTTTCTTGGGTGGTCGAAAAGTAAGTCCTGATACCTTCTTTGCGAAGAATTTTGCCAATCCTATCAGTGACACTTCGAATATACGGAAGAAAAGCCACAGGAGTATTACCCCGAAGATTCTGAATTTGTCGTCCTATGGGTGTAAGAGGGGATGTAGATGTCGGTGTGTAATATTTTCAATTTGTGGACTTGGAGTAACCGTTGGCGACAAGGGTTTTTTTGCAGATGGCCAAGTTCTTCTCTAAGGTTGTCAGGTTCAGAAATCGAAATGGCCCGATGGATGAGAGAGTTGATCACAGAATTCTTTTGGGCAGGATGGTGGGTGTGATGAAGCATGTAAGGTAACGATTCGTGTGAGTCTTTTTTCTATAAACAGAGTGACCCAAACGGCCATTGGGCTTGGAGGTGACTAACACATCAAGAAAGGGAAGGGACCGATTATTTTCTACTATTCCATTGTGAATTTTATACTCGGATGTTGTGAGTTAAGATGATCTAGGAAGGGAGAAAGGGTTATGTTTGACCATGGGGCCAGATGATAAATGTATCATCAACGTAGCGGAACCAGACTTTCGGTTTTAAGGGGTAAGATTCTAGGGGCTAAAGACTCAAAGGCTTCCATGAAAATGTCAGCAATGACAGGGGAAAGGGGAGAACCCATTGGTGTTCCAGATATTTGTGTTTGTAGAAAATTGCCTCTAAAAGAAAAATATGTTGAAAGGAGGCATTTTTTCCGCAAGATCTGCCAAAACCAAAGACTTGTTATCATTGGTCAAGTGATCTCGCAGAACAACTAGAGAGTCATGTATGGGGATATTGGTAAATAGGGATGATACATCGAAACTGACGAGAATGACTTGGGGATCCGACGTGAGGGAGGAGATTAAGGTGATGAAATGTGTGGAAATTTCGGACATAAGAAGAGGTACGACCAGTATAGGTCTTAAACTGATTCGACAAGTACTTTGCGAGTTTGTAGGTAGGTAGAGTTTAATCGTGGTCACAATGGGGACGAAGAGGTACGTTTGTCCTTTATGGATTTTGGGGAAGACCGTAAATTCTGGGGCATATGGAGTTTTTTCGGAACTATGGACTTCTTAACATCATCGGAAAGATTGGATTGTTTGATGGAGCAATGGGAAATTTCGCGTTCGAACATCTAGGATGGGGTCTCGAGAAAATTGTATTATAACAGGATATATCCCTAGAGTAAGTCGTTTACTTTCTCTATGTATGGAAGGAGTATCCAGGATGACTGTGGCATTACCTTTGTCTGCAGGAAGGATTATTATCTCAGAAAGAGAACGGAGATTTTTGAGAGCTATGAAATTCCTCACTGAGATATATTGAAGAGAGGGATTTTGGCTGTATCAAGACATTTAGCGACGTCAAAGCGGATACGGTCGGCTGGAAATTTTGGGAATAGTGGCGGAGTGCCGCTTCGACATTTGAAAACTATTTCTTCGGTAGGAATTCTGGAAGGGAGTGATAGCAAAATTAAGACCTTTAGATAGAAGACATGCTTTCTGCACTTGTTAATTGGTGGAGAAGAAAGATTAACGACGGTGTTAGTAAGAGGTGACTGAGAAGATAGAAGTGAGTGTGAATGTGATTTTTTCTTGGATACAAGGAATTGGAATTTCTTTTATTGTGAGTTTCGATTGCTTAGAAGAAGGATTTTTATCGGCTTGATGATAGGAAATGCGGTCTAAAAAGTGACCAATCATCGACACTAAGAATACTGGAGAGTTCAAGATGCAGCTTGAAAAGTTTTTGGATTGAAAATTAAGGGTTTTTTCGAATATGTTGAATCCGTTCACGAAGTAGAGATAGGCTGGCCTCGATGTAGAATTCGGGAAGAAGATGAAGAGGAAATGTGATGTTTTTAGAACAAGAATTCTGACTCTGGCCGTGGAAGCCTACGATTACAGTACAGTTATTGCTATGAAAAATAGGATACTTAGAATACTTAATATATGCTACGACCAGTTTCTAAGTAATAGTAAGAGCAAATGAATTGAGACATTTAGTAATAACGGTTATACCGAAGACACTCCTTAAACAATTAATTGACAACTCCCGCTAATATGATGGACCATTGGATAAAGATGTTCCACAAAGATTGCCCTTCGTTGATAGTTTAACAAATAAGATTACAGCCCTATTTAAATTATACAATAACATCAGAATTGGTAGATATAGCGGTATTAGTAATAAAAGTCTATTTTCTCGTGTCAAAAATAAGACACCAGTAATGTACACTACCAATACAATCTATAAAATATGTAACAATAAAACACTGAAAACTTTGTTTTCAAACTTCCACAAAATTTATTTTAAATCTTATCACTACAGCTGTTTCGGCTGATTGCCTTTCTCAAGTGATCTATTTTTTGGTTTGGGTTTTACAAATTTATATCTCTAATGAAATAGGTTGAGGAGGGGAGAACTGTTTGTCTCAAGTTGGTCATTCAGAATTATATCTATGTTTTTTAATTTGTTGATTTCCATAGATTCTAACAAGATAGCTTAAGGCCTTTATTTTGAATGTGAAGAATTTTAATTTGTCATTAAAAGAATGATTATGATCTAGAAGGTGAAGTGCGTATGTCGAATCTGTTTTTCTATTCTTGAAAGCCCTTTTATGTTCTGCTATTCGTTTATTAAAGTTTCTACCAGTTTGACCGATGTAAGTTTTTGGGCAGTCGCCACATTGAAGTTTGTTACACACCACTATTTAAGTGGTTTTTTTTTGGCTCTTGTTATTTTTAATAGATTTGTCTAGGTTGTTATTTGTTCGGAAAGCTGGTGTTATCCTTTCTTTTTTATGTGTTTCGGCAATTTTTGTTGTTATTTTGCCTGTATATGTAATCGAGCAGAAGGTACTGGGTTTTTTCTCTGGTGGTGGAAATACTAATTTCAGGGCTTTCTTGTGTAGTTTTTGATTTAACATTTTATTAATTGTTTGTTCGTTGTATCCGTTGTTTACTGCTATTTGCTTAATTATATTTAATTCTGTCTCAAAGTTGTATTTTTACATCGGAATTTCTGTTAATCTATGTAACATACTATGATAAGCTGCCAGTTTATGTTGTGTTGGATGATGAAATAGTCGGCGTATGGGTAAGTTTATGACAATGGAAGTCTGTTTGTTGTGAAGTCTACTAATTTTTAAATCTAAAAAAATTATGTATTGATTTTGTTCTGTTTCTATTGTAAATTCGCATACGCATTGTAAATTGAACGCATATACCATTGTAAATTCAGCACTTTCAAATTTTTTTTGAGGGAAAATCCTAATGTAGTTGTATTAAAGCCAGATAAAACTAACAAAACCGTTATTATGGAATCTAATGATTACGACAATAAAATGAATGATCTTTTAAAAGATGACACCATATATCATAAACTTAGAAACAATCCTACCAATATCTTCCAAAAAAGAAATAATGCTCTTATTGACAGATGGGACAAACGTGGATATATATCACTAAATACAGCAAAATCACTTAAGATACACAACTGCTATTCCACCAAAAATTTATGGTTTACCTAAAACATACAAGGAGAACATACCTCTACGTCCTATCGTTTCCTACATTCAATCACCCTTCGAAAATCTTTCAAAGTTCTTGAAAAATCATTATCTCTAATGTCATAAATAAAAATCCTTATTATATTTAAGATTCCAATGATCTTATTTCTAAAATTAAAAATATTCACGTACCGGATAACTATAAATTAATCTCTTTAGATGTCATTTCACTATACACTAACATCCCAATAAAACTTGCCACTGACATCATTAAAATGTGATGTCAGTGATGACATCATTAGAAGTGGAATGACATAAAAGAATACACTAATATCCCATTGCAAGAATTCCAATCATCTGTAGAGTTAACGTTAAACTCAACATACTTTTTATATAAGGACGAAATATACCAACAAATGGATGGATGCGCAATGGGTGCAAATATTTCTAGTGTCATTGCCCAACTGGTTCTGGAAGACTTAGAAGAATCTGTCATGAGTCATTTAGATTTTATGACCATTCTCTATCGCTATATCGATGACTGTGTCTGTGCTATTCCAACAAATAAAACAACCGAAATTTTAGATATTTTCAACAGTTACCATCCAAAATTAAAGTTCACTATAGAAATTGAACAAAATAATAAAATAAACTTTCTGGATATCACCTTACATCGCATTAACAATACAGTTAAAACCATGTGGTTTACAAAAGAAACATGGTCTTCACGATATCTTAACTACAATTCCCATCATCCATTTTCCCATAAGAACTCTGTAATTATAAGTCTCGCTGATAAAATATATAAAACTAACAGATCCAGAATACAGACCAACTGCAATAAAAAAGCAAAAATGCCCTTCTAAAGAATGCATATCCTGAACATCTAATCGAAAATATTTTCAATTCAAGACTCAATAAATTTTATAACAATACAACTAACAACTAACCAAACAGTATCAAAACCACTTATACAACTCTTCCATATATAAAAAGGTTTATCTGACACTAACAAATCTTTTAGCCAAACATAAAAACAGTGCCACAAAGGCAACAATCTCTTAAATAAATATTTCACAAAACTAAAAACACAAACTCCAAAACTTAAAATATCACATGTTGTTTACGAGATACCATATACTAGTGTGAAGGTGTCTATATCGGTCAAACCAGCCAACTGCTTCAATCCAGAATTCGTTCTCACAAATACGACAAGAACAACGTCACTGCGTTCACAAAACATAAAAGCGGGAAGAAGCATAAATTTGATTTTGAAAACATCAAAATTTTAAAAACAGAAAAAAAACAAAAAGAAGAGGGAGATATACGAATCAATAGAAATAAAAAGAAACACCAACGCAATAAATGACAAAAAAGATACACAAAATCTAAATAAAATATATTTCAATCTGATTTAAACAATAATAATATAACATCATAAAAAGCTCTTAAAGTCATAACATATCTCTACCTTACCTTTTTCGAAAACATCAACGATACGCCCATATAAAAATAATTATATACTAATGACAGTAAACAATGAGATATCAGATATCAACTTTTATGTCAGTTCGTTAATGTCTGTGTCACGTTTTACGTTTTGGTAAGTCATATATATATATATATTATATATATATATTATATATATATATATATATACATATTTTACAATATCTGTTTGTCCTTATATATATATACACATTTTAGAATCTTGACAAAGGCAAGGGTTTCCTGCCGAAACGTTGATTGATTGCAATGGAAAATAAAATCTAGTTCCACATGTAACATATCTTTATTGAACCTAAATCCAAGAAACATTAATTTAATATTATATATATATATATATATATATAATATATCATTATATATATTTATATATATATTATAATATATATATTTATAATATATATATATATATAATTCAGAAGATTGTCAGGATTTATAAGTTAAATTTGTTATAATTTCATTTGAATATAACACTTTACAGTTTATTTTTGGTAAAAGAGCTAAAAAATCAAAGAGAGAAGTTTATAAGTAAGTGTATAAGTTGCTTGATTTAGCACAGAAGACCGAATTCCTGTATACGTTAGCACATTTAAATTTTCCTTCTCACTAGCATAATAATAACGGATTCTAACAAGATGAAGGCATCATGATAGTTGTGAAGTTGATACTAGTGTTGAGATGAATTAAAGCATTCCGCTTGAGATGGCAAACAACAAGGAATTAGGGAATTCAGTTCCAATGAAGTTCTAGGTAACACACCAGCGATTAAATATTATATTAAGCTATAACTATTACTTGCACACGTAACCACACAATTATAGAAATTGGGCCGACTGATGTATTTACTATATCACTGTCAAAGTAGATTTTCATTCATTAGTGGTATATACGTACAAAGAAATCGTCCTCTGGCTTAAAAAAAATTAATATACCAGCTAAGTCCTTTTTTTATTAAAGATTATTTTTATTAAAGATTTTTTATTAAATTTATATCTCCAATGCAGATATTATTGACACAAGTACCGGGTTTCTCAATATATGTTGACCCACACTTATTTTCACTTATATATTGGGATTGAATTTAAATTTTAAGGATGTATTGGGTGCAAGGATGGCTGCACCAGTACCGTCTGAAGATTTGGATGCGTCAGTGTATATTTTATAGTGATTTTTTATGTTTCCATTTCTGTTGAAGAATGACTGTTTGATCAAGTCTGTTATAGTCTCACGTTTTTTATATATACTAAGGTTAGTATTAATCTTGGGAATTGGTATTAACCAAGGTAGAGAAGTTAGGAAATTTGTTGGGAGAATTTAATTAAATTTAAGATGTAGGTCATGAAGGTTTCTTCTAACTCTTTCGTAAAATGGTGGATCTAGTCTTCTGTGAGAAGTGTCTTGAAATCGATCTGTGAACGTATTTGGTATAAGTAGGGTGTTTCTTTATTACTAGCTATTTTAGCATATGAGAGATAAAGGTATTTGCATCGTAAACTTAGCGGTGGTTCTCCTGTTAAGCATTGTAACCTTTCAACTGGTGTCGTTCGAAACGCACCTATAGATATTCGTAAAGCTGTATTTTGAACAGGTTCTAATGTTTTCAATACTGATACTTTGCTTAATCAATAAACTATCGCACCTTAGTTCGAGTTTGGATCTAATTAAAGGCTTATATACATGTAATAGTGTAGCTTGATCTGCTCCCCAGTTTTTGCTTTAAATAGTTTTCATAACATTTAGTCCTGCTTGGCATGATTTTTTAAGTTCTTCTGTATGTTTCTTCCAGGAGAGCTTTTGGTCGAAAAACCATACCTAAAAAATCTGATATTACTTGTAAAACTAAGGATTATGTATATTAGAAAAAGGGTTGAGCTTATTACTGATCCTTGTGGTACTCCGTTCCTTTGAACTTTTTTATCTGAGTTAACGTTGTCTGATCGAACTATGAAGCTGCGAGAATGAACAAAATTGGAAATAATTTTAGCATATTGCCTCTGATATTTCAATTATGCAAATTTGATATGATATCGTATCGCCAGACCAGTATCATAAGCTTTATTAATATAAATAAAAAAAAGGTTATTTTGCCTAAATCCGTTTTGTTGTGGTAATAAGGAGTTTTTGTTGTTCTTAATACCATCTCAGCCTCTTATTTACCATTTTCTCTAACACTTTACATATATTATTGTAAACTGCACTTACATATACTTACATATAATATTGTATTAAAAAACTGCTAAAACTGTAGCTATTGCCATGGACTTTGGCAGGAATCTACAACTTCCAGATATATCAACATGCGAGGTATACTTTAGACGCCAATTATGTTTTTATTTATTTAATGTCCACGTATTAGCAACATCTGAATCAGTATTTTACACTTACACAAAAACAGAGGGTAAAAAAGGAGCAGGACGATGTTGTCTCAATGATAAATCACTACATTGAAAACTACTGAGACGAATCAGTTGAAGAGCTAAAAGTGTTTTGCGAGTCATGTAGTGGCCAAAACAATACCTTTACTGTACTCAGATATTTCCACTACATGACATGCTATGAAAAAAAGATTCAAGGAGGTGACAATCACGTTCCCTATACGAGGCCACTCGTACATGGAACCCGATAAGAATATGAGTTTGATCCCAAAACGTTCGTCACCCGAAATGCCTGAATATTGGAGGGGCATTATAGCATCAGCAAGTTTATGTTGTGAACTTTGAAACAAAAACTTCAAGCTACGGGAAAATTTTCTCAAAACTGAGCACACGAAAAAATTTAGTGCTGCAACACATCCCATTCGAGAAGTAAAGATTTCGCAGACAAAATTACGAACAATTGAACACCATGATACTTACAATGGAGCGTTTTCTTTCACACAGATAAGGAATGTTAACAAACCTTCGTCCAAAGCCCCTACAGAGCTACAATCTTCATATCCAGAGCCAATACCTGTACCAAGTTCGAAGTACAGCGACATTCAGGTCTTAAAAAGTTCTGTAGACTGGAAGCCCAGTCTACAGAAGTGGAGTTCTACAATAGCCTTCCCTACAAACAGCAAGGTAAAGAGGGCAACGACGATGATTATCTTTAAAAGATTAGTAGGTACATATCACCTCATGCTGTGATTATCGGACAATAAGTCTGATGAGTCACGTTTCGAAGATCTTCCTGCGAGTAATACACAGCAGAATTTACACGCTGTTAGAGGACAGAATTAGCAATACTCAATTTGGGTTTAGGAGTGGCTTGGGTACAAGTACAAGCCTTGTTTAGTATACAGTTGCTAGTACAGACATTCAGCGATATAATCAAAATGTGTACATTTGTGCAATCGATTTTGAAAAAGCTTTTGACAAAGTCCGACATAACAAAATGCTAGAAATATTGGAAACAGCTGGATTGGACGATAAAGATCTACAAATAATTACAAATCTATACTGCATCAAGTGGCAAGAATAAAGGTTGAACAAGAACTGTCGGATGAAATAAATATGAAAAGAGGAGTGAGACAAGGCTGTATATTGTCGCCTTTACTTTTTAACTTATATTCGGAGAAAATATTTAAGGAAACCTTAATGGAGACAACCGAAGGTATTATTGTGAATGGAGTAACCGTCAACAATATTAGATATGCCGACGATACCTTAGTCCTTGCCAATTGCGGAGAAGACCTTCAAAATCTAATGAACAAAATAAGACAGACTTGTGATCAGTATGGATTAAAACTCAACGTTAAGAAAACTAAATATATGATAGTTAGCAAAAAAAATTATATACAGGATGACGGTATAAAAGTCGGAGATGCCGCACTGGACAGAGTAGAGAAACTCGTGTATCTCGGCAGTAATATCAATGAGAGCTGGGATCCAACCGCAGAAATTAAAAGCCGGATAGAACAAGCCCGAGCTGCTTTGTAAAAATGAGAAACGTACTTTGCCGTCACGATCTTAGCATTGACCTTAGAGTTCGTATCTTAGACATCTTGCTACATTTTTCCTGTTCTGCTGTATGGAGTGGAAGCGTGGACTCTAACTGAGGCTATACTTAAACGCTTGACAGCCTTTGAGATGTGGCTATACAGACGACTACTGAAAATAAGCTGAGTCGACAGAGTTAGAAATGAGGAGGCCTTAGACAGCTGAGCCAAACAACACAACTGGTCAATATAATAAAGAAACGCAAGCTGGAATACTTCGGTCACATTATGAGACACCCTGAAAAATATGATCTTTTACATCTGATCATTCAGGGAAAGATCCAAGGTAATCGTGGTCCTGGTAGACGAAGAACATCATGGCTGAAAAATCTAAGGCAATGGTATGGAAAATCAACTACATCGTTATTTAGAGCTGCTGTCAATAAAGTCACGATAGCAAATATGGTAGCCAACATGATATCCAACAATCGATAACGGTCATGGAACTAGAAGAAGAAGAAGGTACATATCTTGAGACACTTTAATATCATGAATATTATTTAGAATTTATATTGGATAACTAAACAAGATTTATTTTTCAGATTAAAAAAGACAGGACTTCCCCGAATAAAAAAAACATTTTTTGAACATAAAACTTCATTTCTTGTATTGTAAACAAAATAAAGTTAATAAAATATAATACATCCATATTATAAAAATAATTCATAGACCCGAATATAACTACCCCCATCAGTACTTCCAATAATTCTCCATGGACCAATAAGCTACCTGCTTTCAATACTAGTCTAACTCGACATACAAAAGAAGACACTCCTAACCACCTCCTTAGACAATATTATTTCAAGAAGCAATAAATGCAAAACAGTACAATCAAGTTCTCTATACCGACGCATCTAAAGATGAAAGAATACTGGCTGTGCGGTCTGTACTGAAAACATAACCTTAGCTCTACACCGACTACCAACCACTTGTAGTATTCACATTGCAGAATTATATGGTATCCTTAAAGCTCTTGAAATGACTTCTCCTAATACAAAATCTCTAGCTATATGCACTGATTCTCTTTCTTCAATTCAGTCCATTGCCAACATATACGCGTTAAATCCGGTAGTCCAAAAAATTCAACATATCTGTCACCAAAACCACAGCAGGGGAACATTAATAACCATTCTTTGGACCCCATCTCATGTGGGCATACGTGGAAATGAGTCTGCAGACATCGCAGCAAGAAAAGCAAGTTGCTCTGACCTAAGCCTAAAAAAATTCAACTTCATCAACATGTAGCAGCAACCATAAAACAAAACACTTGCAAAACATAGCAAAATCATTGAAATGGATAAAACTCAAAACTTCTTATAATCAATCCTACAGTCTACTTATTTAAGATGCCTACAATGACTAGGAGGGACAAACTTATAATTCGAAAACTTCGAATAGGACACACACACATCACTCACGGATACCTGATGACTTTCGAAAACCCACCTGCTTGTGAAAATTGTGATTATCAGCGCCTTACAGTAGAACACTTACTCGTCGAGTACATTTATTATAGACTATATAGATTAGCTCATAATGTAAACGGTAACCTGAAACAGATACTTAGTTCGCCAAATATGTACAGTGCTCTAATTGACTTTTTAAAAGATTGCAGATTATATTATCGTATATAACAATATTGTAACATTGTCCGTTCAAAAAAAAAAATACTGTATTTATCTTATGTAATGTAATCATCTTATATGTATAATGTAATATTCCAGATGGTTTTGTACCCGTGTCAATGGCCATAGATGTCGAGACACGTTAATTTCAATAAAAAAAAATAATAATAATTCATGTACCATTAAATTACGTTAAACAAACAGCTGTTTTGTTTAATTTCTCATAAGTTACAGGGAAATAATGATCATTGTCCATGCAGTAGTTTTTTTTTACACCAGGTATAATAAGAAATCGATGCTGATACAAGTTTAGTATTATAGAGTTTAGAGTTGTAGTTTCTCAATAAGATAAAGTTAATTTTAAAATAAAAATAGAGTGCATAAAAAACATCAAATATTCGACACAAGTCTTTAAAATTTAAAAACGCTCCTCTGAAAATTTTACTTTTTGTGACTATGATCGTTCTTCCCCTGTACCCTTTATATGCTGCTCTAACTCCGATTTTTTCTGAGCTCGATATAATACAAGACAATATTTTATAGTCTATTTTATGGGTCATAAGTATTTCTATTGCTTTTATATATAAACTAAAAGTACAGAAATATGTTTTTTCGTTGATATTATTGAACTAATAATTTTTTATTTTTGCTTTTATTGTTTAATACTTCCCAGCAGCTAACGGGGGTAACAGTTTGGAGTTAGTTTATTTTATAATGAAATCGGAAAAAACAGTAGCCAATGCATCGTTCTCTCTACGCCAAAAGTAAAAAAATTAATTATTTAATAAAAGAAGGTGCTTGTCAAATTTATCTGTTTGCTATGAACCGAGCATTGACTAAATCCAATCAATAGTGAAATTCGACTATAAAATTTCCGTGCTATTTATTGGACTATATTATTTAGAGGCAATCAAGTTTCCTATCAAATTGAATAGCCAAAGGGCATTCCTGTGATAAACAATATACATATCGATTTTAAATTTTAAGCACTTTTGACCGTACTCATAACAACCCCTTAAACTACGTTTCTAGTTACTAGTTTATTGATTTCAGAGCCGAAATATAAACAAAACCTATAATTTTAATAAGAAGATAAGAAATACATGAAATATTCATACAATTTACGTCCTTGTCAGTAAAGAAGTATTTAAAAAATATGTATGTCGAATTTTACAAAAAATATCCATTGCCAAAGACATTGATTTTGAAATTTGAGTGCACGCTTTTGGGAGCATTTGTTTTTGTTCTTTAGTAATTAAAACTAAAGAAAAAAATAGTGCAGCCAGCTGAAACGAGGGAGATCATGTCTTTTTTTTTAATTGAATTGGCGAAATAATAGTGATTTTGGAGTGTAAAAATGTTTCGGCCCAAAGTCACTGTAGATTCTGTTCAATAGCACATATGAACATTTTTATTTAACATAAACGAGTGCTTTTTTTATACTTTTAAAATAATAATGCTTTAAAAATAATATTATGTATGTATTTACATTGTTGTCTGATATTTAGTTTTTCTGGAAATCTAATGAACTTTCATACTGATTATTTTTCATCTGATGTTTTTTATACCTAAATGCTAAATAACAGATAAAAATCTTTAGATGTTTATGTCTTATTAGAAGAAGGGCCACACTTGAGTACTTGACAAATATCCAAGGAACTTGATATTTCTTAAACATCTAACGTCATAAAATATTATGATTTCCAAATTATTTAAGTCATGTTTTGCGATTAAAATTTAGATCTTTATTTAGAATCCTTTTAATTTTCTCACACTTTTCCGCCTTTCATCATTGGAGGGGACTTCAACGCTCACAACATGGCATGGGGATGCGAAACTAATGATACTCACGGTAAAGTTCTATTAGAGGCGATAGAACATTGTAATTCATTATACTTAAATTATGGTTCTCCAACTCTTGCACTAAGTTCCAGTCCATCAGCAATCGACATAACAATTTGCACCCAGGACATTATATCTAAATTAACTTGGTCAGTTATTTAAGATACACATTGTTCTGACCATCTACCCTTGACCATCGCCTTGGAAAATTCCAAACAAGCAACACCACCTGGTAACAATACACAGAAAAGATGGAATCTAAATAAATCAAATTGGAATTTGTATTCATCCAACTTTTCTTCAGAAAAACTTCCTCAAACTTATGAGCAATTAACTAATGAAATAAACAGATGCGCATCCATTGTTATTTCAAAACTGTCAAAAAATAAAAAAATATCCTAAAAAAAAGATTCCAAATTAATGGTGGGATAATAACTGCGAATAACCGTAAAACAGCATATAGACGTTATAGAACGCATCCCAATATTCATAATTTAATTGAGTACAAAAAATTGGATGCATTACCATAGAATATTTTAAAAATTAGAAAAAAGCAAAGTTGCATAAACTACTGCGAAAGCCTTAACTCTTACAGTCCAATCAGCGACGTCTGGAAGAATGTACATCCCTACAAAAACCGAAAGCAGTCCAATAAACTCCCGATAAACTGCGAAGCTGTGTGGAAAGAAGATTTCCACTTTAAAATTTCACCTCCTTGGGTACCAAATCAAATAAACGAAGCTTCAGTCACCGTTTCCAGAGAATATTCCAATCTAGAAAAACAATTTGAATTGTGGGAATTAAATTATGGACTCAAATAATATATATATATATATATATATATATATATATTATATATTATATATATATATATATATATATATATATGGCAAAATGAGAATTTAATTCTCAAAACATGGAAGTACTATATTGTGTTGCCTATAAAGAAGCCAGGAAAGCCAGATAACAACGTTGAGTCTTACAGACCTATAACTTTAAGTTCTTGTATACCTACTAAAAACTCTAACTAAAAAAAGAGAGATTAATCAAAAATCGTTTTGAAAAGTGGCTTGAATCCGAAGATATCCTTCCCAAATCTCAATATGGCTTCCGAAGATTCAGATCTACACAAGATGATCTCACTTCTGTAGTTTCTTGTGTTCAGGTCAATTTCACAAATCAAGAATCAACAGATTCAGTATTTATAGATGTAACCTCTGCATTTGATAACATAAATTTGTATATTCTACATAAGAAATTGTTATATCTTGGAATGTCAGTTACAATTTCAGATTTCATTATATCCTTGTACAAAAGAATAGATAGACTTACTTAAAAAGAAATGAGAAACTTTTAGGGCCAAGGCTAACGCATATAGGCATACCACAGGGTAATGTTATAAGTCTACTTCTCTTTTCCTTGTACAATATAGATCTAGAACAGATAGTACCTACACACTCTAATATATTACAGTTTGCAGATGATATTGTATTGTATAATGCCCATACTAACCTATACATTTGTAGGCGTCAACTGGAATCTACACTAGATTGTATAAAAAATTATTACCATTCTATAAGCTTATCAATATAAATTATAAAGACTGAAATTTGTTTTTTTTTACCAAAAAACGCCCAAACTCCTCAAGGTATCTTCAAATTATGAAAAATAGAATTTCCAATCAAACATTGTGTAAAATATCTATGCACTTATTTGGATCGTAAACTGTTATGGAAGAATCAAATTCATTATATTATAAAAAAACCATTATAAAAAAACCTTAGAGCATTTTGTAAAACCAGTTGGGGAGCTGACCCGAATATTGCATTGCTATTCTATCGCTCAATGATTCGACCAATTTTCGACTATAGTTGTCATTTATATGAGTCTGCGTCAACAGGATATCTTAATAAAATTAAAACCCAAAAGAATAAATGTTTAAGGCTATGTCTTAGTTACTTAAAATCTACTCCTATTACTATTATTGAAATTGAAGCTAAAGAGCCACCCCTTACACTACGGAGACAGTTTTGTACAGATAAGTTTGTAGCTAGAACTATATAAAAAAACTTCAGCTATTTAAATAATATTCATAACTTGAATATATTAGACTTAAGCCACAAATATTGGCGTAGTAAAAAAACTCCCATATACGTTAAAAGTTATAGGGAATTGACAATATTTGAATATATTTTTACTAACAGCTCTAAAATTCAAAATAAAACAGGTTGTGCAATATATTACTGGAATTCTGATTACAAAGATTCATATCGATTGCCCAGTGAAGCTTCAATATATACTGCCGAACAATCAGCTTTATTACTTGCATTAAAATATATAGCCTCTATTGGTATGAATAATTATATTATTCTGACCGATTGTAGAAGCATTGTGAACAAACTCACTTCTATCAAAACCACAAAAATCCTAAACCATATTGAGATTGAAATAAAGAGATTACATTATGATATTATTTCCTCAGGTAGCTAGATTATTATTTGTTGGGTAAAAGGACACTCTGAAATATTAGGAAATAAAGAAGTCAACAAATTAGCTAAATCTGCACCTTTAACCAAACATAATATAAACAACATACTTCTACCAGTAACAGACATAGATAATATCAGTAGAAATAATTGCAAAAAAGATGGCAACGTTTATACAACCAAAGTACAACTGGAATAAACTTTAGAGCTTGCCAACTACTAATTCCCAATGAGAGATGGTTCAAATATGAGACAACTAGGTTATTTATAAAAACAATAAACAGAATAAGTTCAAATCACGCACTCCTGCAGAAAAACATAGCATAGGTATCAATGATAACCCATATTGCTCCTGTGGTAAAGTGGGAGATCTACCACAGGAGATAAGCACCTTATATTGGAGTGTGGACAGTACAGACAAAGTAGGTATCAAAATGATGTATGAAAAACTAATTGAGCTAAATTGTCCATAGCCTGTCAATTTGAATACAATTATTTTTTCATATAATAAGCAGATATTAAAATT
>OU898285.1:85399711-85421710 GCA_918026665.1 Diabrotica balteata | reverse complement strand
ATCCACATGTTACAACTGCAGCTCTCCGGAGGACATATAATTTAATTGGGAGGACACACAAGCAGCCCATCGAAGCCATAGGTATTATCCTCACAAATTAATTGTTGAGCTTTGGCAGGGTTGATTATTGTTTTTTATTCCTTTTAATAAATATGATTGGTTAACATTTGTTTTATTTGCTATCAGCTAAGGGTTCAGGTTCAATGCCTAGTTTAAGACAAGACGAACTCACACTTGAGATACTGAGCTAGGCAAGGCATAGACGAAAAGCTCCCTTGGTTGATTGAGGTATTATTTTTATAATGGTACTTCAATTCTCTTTGGTGTCTTATCTTTAGCACATTGGCGCCCAACCCTAATTCTCTTTGGTAGTTTTATCGTACAAGATGTAAGGATATAGAACAACCAGTATATATAATATATATATAATATATATATATATATATATATATATATATATGTTTTAATTGACTTCGAAAAGGCCTGGATAATCTACGACAAACTGATAGGTGTCTTAAAACAGGTGGAATTGATGACCAAGACCTCCATATTATCAAAAATGTGTTGGCATCAATATGCAAATACGAAAAATGGTCAGAATACGATAAAAGCAGTGGAAATACGACGTGGAGTGAGGCAGAGGTTTTATCGCCTCTACTTTTTACTATCTACTCCGAATTTATCTTCAAAGAAACCTTAGATGAAGATGTAGGCATTCAAATCAACGGGAATGTCAACAATCTCAGATACGCAGATGGCACTGATTGCATCCAACGAAAAGAGTTGCAACAACCTATACACGGAGTGACCGAAACATGTGTTGAATATCAACTAAAGCTTAACACTTCCAAGACTTATGGTTGTCAGCAAAACAGAGTTACAACCAATGAATATCAGAGCGTTTGCAATAGAGTTAGAAAGCACCCACAATATCACTTATTTGGGCGCCAGTGTTAACAATAACTGGGATATAAGCAAAGAAATACGAATACGCATTTAAAAAGCCAGCCGCCTTCTACCATTCTCATTAGAGATATTACATTAAACCTTAAAATCAGATTAATACGCTGCTACATATTCTTCACATTGCTGCATAGCCTGGAGAGCTGGACTCTTACAGCAACACTAATGAAAAAACTTGAGACCTTTACCAACGACTATTGCGGATAAGTTGGATTGATCGAATAACAAATGAAATAGTTTTACACCAAATGAAAAAATAGCACATAAATAACAAAAACAATAAAAATACGGAGACGTATAACCTTCTACACCTCATAATATAGGGCAAGATCGCCGAAAAAAGCGGCTCAGACCAAAGAAGAACATCCTGGTTCCAAAATCTCCGAGGGTGGTATCAGAGACATCCGCTAATCTGTTTGGAGTTGCCGTAACAACAGTTATTAGTGACAATATGATCGCCAACGTTCTATTATCGGACAAGGAACTAAAAGAACAAGAATACTTCTCTTTGTTTACTTCTGGGTCGAAGAACCTCATAGTTGATCCTATGTATCTATTAAATTCATAGTATCTGTATTCTTTTTTCTGTTTTTCCTGCGAGTCTACTAACCAATTTTCGTATCCGTAGAACAACCAAGCACTTCCTCTATGCTGACGATCTTGCAATATGGGCTCAAGGAAATAGTTTTGAAAGAGTGGAGGAGAAACTCGAAACTGCCTTAAAAACAATGACAGCGTACTACCTACAACATTCTCTGAGACCCAATTCCTCTAAAACCCAAGTCTGCGCTTTCCACCTTCGCGCAAAGGAAGCCAAGCGAAAAACTCCAAATTGTGTGGAATGGTAATACATTAGAACACATAAACCAACCTATATGTCTTGGAGTAACTCTGGATCGTCCCTCACCCTACAGACCAACAGTGCAATAAAAACGAGTGGGAAAGTAACAACTAGGAACAGCATACTCAGAAAGCTAACGGGAAGTAAATGGGGCGTCCTGGCGTTTTAAGAACAACGACTAGAAAACTAGACTTTAAAACGTGGAAAACTATGAATAGGATAAGAACGGGGGTCGCTACAGTAAAATCAAACTTGGCAAAATGGGGAAAAATAGACCAAGATGATTGAACTGTGACTGTGGAGAAACGCAGAATATGGAACATCTTCTTACATGCAGAAACTGTCCTCATCGATGTACCCTTGAAGATTTGTGGCTCGCCAACAAAGATGGAACCGACGTAGCCCGATACTGGGCCGAAATTTTATGAATGACATGTCCGGACACGATAAAGTAAAGTAAGTAAGTATCTGTAGAGTCAAAAACAGAAAAAACTGAAACTAAGAAACTGACCTTTAGATTAAAGTCTAATCTTCTAAAACATTTTTTCATGCTTATGAATGTTTCATTTGCTTGTTCAATTTTTGATAATATTTTTTGATTACACTCACTGTTAATAGTAGCTTCCAAATATTTCATAGAAGTTATTGGTCTTATTTTCTTTTTCTTGACATTTAGATGTGTCTTCTTTTTAACTATTTTCTTTTGGATACTTCCAAATGTAAACCTAACATTTATTTTGTAGCTTTAAAATATCATTTCAATTTATATTTATTTTAAGTGGTTGGTTTTAGCTGCCATAACAAGTTTAATTATTGTTGAATAACAAGTTGAATTATTGAAGTACTTGTTTATAAAGTATTACACGTTTTAGTATCCATTTTGCATCCCTGTTTAGTTTATATGAAAACTTAATTTATCCAGAAATGTGAAACACGAAACAGTGCAATTTGTAGGTCGAGGTGCTAGCTAAAAACTCGTAAAGAGAAACTTAGTTAAGTTGAAATAAAGTTGATAGCCTTCCTCGTTGCATGGTCTATCGAATTCAAGAGGTGATTTTAATCTCGCGCCTCTACCATTTGCGAATTGAGGGGCGTCGATTGTGGCAGTCGGCAGTGAGTCGTTTTCAACTGTAAAGTTAGCTCTGCCTTTCACGATCTCAATCAATGCATCACGAAAACGTTTTTTAAAAGATTCATGCGAAACGCGAAGGGGTGGAAACGCCTTTCACCGAGTTTACCATTGCTTTTACTTCTTTGCATCATAGCCAGAATGCACATTGAAAAGGTTAATATTATTCACTCAATTTCACATATTTTACATAAATATGTGACGCTTGTTCGAGAATAGAGCCGAGAGGATGTTTTTTCATAATATAGGAAAAATTCTGCCCCAAATAAAGCATTTGAAAATGGAACTTTTCGTACATTATAAGAAATATTTTAATATATACATAAGCCAACGAACTTTATCAAAATTACTATTAGTCTAGGCGGGATCTGTTTTGGATTGGACGTTTCCATAGGAAGCTATTTTTTTGCTGGAATCCCTTCAGATGTGCCCAATATCGCTAAACTTTTATTTAACAAAATCTGAAAACAATTGAAAGTTTCCTCATTTTTTTTTGCTCCTATTTTCGTTTATAAATTCGGAAAATATTGATCCTAGAGAAAAAATTATAATAAGTTAAAAGTTTCGTTATTCAATTTTTACACAATATTTCGTTAGGTAGAAATTAAAAATGTTTATTGTTAAAAAAAATAGCATTAATTGGAAAAAAAGTACAAAAAAATGAAGTTAATCCTTTAAATGTTTTCGACTTTCTAAACTTGACTTACAAGCTCCATATTCCACCTAGAAAAAACTTTTTAATATGTTTAAAACGTGTGCTAAATTTTGTTAAGATCGGTCGGATAGTTTTTGCATAATAATTTTGCAATCCAGCCTACTGGAAAAAAATCGCAAATTTTCAAATTTATAGTAGGCTCTAAATAAGACCCTCAAATAGTTGCAAATTTTCTTACATATAAAGGAAGGTTTAAACTTTTAAATGCTTTTTGTAAAATTCAAATCGGTTCACTAGGAAAGCCTAGAAAATTTTAAACATTTTTTAGGCTTATAAACAAATTGAATAACTTTACGAGCTTTAAACATATCAATTTCAAAATTTATACACTTAAAGAACATTAAAAGACGCTTTCTTAAAAAAAAGATACATTCGGCTTACTGGTTGTCGAGATATTAAAGTCAAAGTTGGCATATATTTGCCGTGTAACCATAAGTGATATATGAATACTCACCAACATGCTAGGCCAGCACGGTGTTTAAATGCCAAAAAACCCGACCACTGTAAACCAACCCTATTGACTATTCGGATTAAGATCGCAGCGCCAATGCGGTATCAATTTGAACCGAGCTAAGAGCCATTATAATAATTGTTTACACCTCATCTTGTATATTGCGATTGCGTTAGTTTTATGTTTTTGTAGTAGTTTTGTTCGTTTATCCATGGTTTTTTAAATTCAATATTTTTTGTTTGACTATTGTTTATTCCTACTGATTAATACATAGACAATTTTGTTAATTATAAGTTTTATTTTAGTTATAGACTTGTTAGAGTTAAAGAGTTAACAAGAACTTAAAGTTCTATTTTTTAATCCTTAAGTTAAATATCTTTAGAATATATGTAAGTTTTTGGGTGGTACTAAAAATTCAAGATGTGCTGTAGAAGGAGAACAAGTTTTAAACTCGGTTATCTTATTTTGACTGGAAAATTCACTGACGTAAGTTATTAACCCACCAGGTGAAACACCAATCATAAACTAATTGTTAAATGGGATTTATATTGAGAATAAAATAGTATTCGCAACACAAACACTTGGAGTCTGTACATAAATGTCAGTACAGTCCAAAATTAGCCTAACATTTTGAAAATCAGCAAAACAAACTGACATGTTTTTAAGAATTTCTCCTTTGGTGGGAAAATACACCAAAGGCCGTAAGTTGTGGCTCAAGATAGGTATTAATTTATAAATATAAGTTTTTGTTAAGTCAGCTGTTATACCAAACAAAGAACCCAAAGTGGCATAAGTCAAATTAACTTAAACTTTGTAAGAACTAACATTATCCGCTGTCGAATGTTTACCTATGAACTCGTTTGTCCTTAATATAATTTTCAGTCATATTTACTATACAGTTATAAATAGTGAAGTTATGTACACAAGTACAGTTTTTTAATTTAATGTCATTAACGATTTCATACAATGTAAGCACTTTTGGAGTGTTCACTTGCACAACTGCATCTTTTGAGGAAAGAGTGCTATTCTGGACTAGAAAGTAAAAATACATACTCTATCATATGTACAAAAGTACATACACTATCAATTAAATAAACAAATTAAAATCGATTATATCTTTTAAGAAATCTCTTAATCTAAATTGCTAAGTGACTAAAACATGTGCAACTATTTGATGACCTGTTATGAAATATGTATAAACTGTGTGATAGTTCTTGGACAATATTTAAATGCTAAATGTTTCTATTAGTTATGGTTTTTTATTTGATTGTTACAGAACATGTAAAAAAATATATTACATTTTTTTTCTCTTGGTTAAGATGAAAAGCAGAGGTACTGATTTCTTGAAATCAGCACCACCTGATCTTCGGCATTTTTTCTTTCTTATTGTATTATATGCATGTATAATTTTATATATTTTGTGTATTGTATGAATTTGAAGGAAAAATAAAGACCTTTATTATTATTATTATAATCTCCAATGACACCAAAACACAATATGCCTTCAATCAAATGGCCTTCAACGTGAAAGAAAATAAATAATGGCTCTTAACTCGGTTACTGCAATAGCCGCTAGAGGGCGTAATGCTTACGACGAATTGCCAATTCAATGTGCGTCAAAAAGATAAACCTCAACATCGCCACATATAATGCTCGGTCACTCTCTACCGAAGAAAGATTCGAAGAAATGGAGGAAGAACTCTCAAAAGTGAACTGGGATATTGTAGGTATCAGCGAAGTTAGAAAAAAGGGAGAGAGTCTTACCTCACTCCCATCAGGCCATTTATTTTATTACAAAGAGAAGAGGAATCGACAGTCGGAGGCGTCGGCTTCTTTATTCACAAAAGAATTGCTAACAGAATTGTGTCAATAAACCAAATCTCAACAAGAGTGGTTTACTTAAACATCAAAATAAACGCCAGATATATCCTAAAGTTCATTCAAGTGTACGCCCCTACTACAGGACATCCAGACGAAGAAGTCCAAATATTCTACGACCAAATATCCTGTGCAATCAAGGAAAATCCTGGCCACTTCTTAATAATAGGTGGTGACTTCAACGCCAAAATAGGCACTAAGGAAGACCCCTCTGAAATAATATTGGGAAATTTTGGAAGCGAAGGCAGAAATGATAGAGGCAAACAACTACTGACTTTCCTTTTGGAAAACAATCTCTATCAAATGAACAGCTTCTTTAAAAAGAAAAAACACAGAAGATGGACATAGGAAAGTCCTGATGGAAAAACAAGGAACGAAATCGACTATTTCTTAACAAACAAAAAGAATTATTTAAAGACGTAAATGTGCTAAACCAGTTCAGTACAAGCAGTGATCATAGGTTAGTAAGAGCTAAAATAACGATATCAACCGAAAAAGAAAGACTCAAAATGATAAATAAGAAACAACCAAAGAAATGGACAAAACCAACTAACATTCAGGAGTTCGAAAAATATATTGGGAATTCATTGAAAGATACAACAACAGCTGACATCAATATATTGAACAAACAAATAGTCAACACAATGCAACAGGCTCAAACTAAATATTGTCCGACAAGCAAAAAAGATGAAAAACTGAGTCAACCCACGAAAACCCTTATAGAACTAAGGCGACAAATGAAAGGAGATAACACTGCAAGCAAAGAAGCGATAAATCAAATAAATAAGACGATCACAAAGGCAATAAGAAAAGACATAAGAAACTACAATGTAGAAAAAACAAAACAGGCAATAGAGAAAAATAAGAACATGAAAGTTTTGAAGAGGAGCGTACAAAAGGGGAAAATAGAAATTAACAAACTGAGAAACAGAACTGGAGAAGAAACAACGAACAGAGATGAAATATTAAGAATAGTCGAAGAGTTCTACACAGAGTTATATAGATCAAGAAAAAAAAGATAACAATACGGAACCTCCAATTACACTAAAAACTGGGGTATTAAACCAAGGATCAGATTTAATGCCCAATATAACAAAATCAGAAATCAAAGAGCCCTGAAGAAAATGAAAAATAATCGAACCCCGGGTGAAGATGAATAGTATCAGAAGCACTAAAAATTGGAGGGGATGTATTACTTGAAAAAATTAAACAACTTTTCAATATCTGCCTTCACAGCGCCAATATTCCAACAGACTGGAACAACGCTACTATGATTCTATTACACAAAGCAGGAGACAAAGCAAATTTAGAGAATTACAGACCGATTAGCCTCCTCAGCCATATATATAAGTTGTTTACGCGAATACTAGTTAAGAGAATGGAAAGAAAATTAGAGACTTATCAACCAAGGGAACAGGCAGGATTCCGAAAAAGTTACGGAACAAATGACCATCTACAAAGTATAAAAACCCTAATAGAGAAAGCAGTGGAATACAATAAACCTCTAGTTCTAATATTTATCGATTTTCACAAAGCCTTTGACACAGTTGAGCTAAGCAAAATATTACAGGCGCTTAAAGAATGCAGGCTAGATTATAGATATACTAAATTATTATACAAAATATACCTGCAGGCAACAACCACTGTCAAATTACATACTAACAGTAATCGCATAAAAATAGAACGGGGGGTTAGACAAGGAGACCCAATGTCACCTAAACTTTTTAATACGGTGCTAGAACATGCTTTTAAGAATTTGGATTGGATGACAAAGGGAATAAAAATAGATGGAGAATATCTAAACAACTTACGTTTCGCCGATGATATACTTATAATAGCTGAAGATCTAGGTATGGCAAGAGAGATGGTACAGGAACTCGTTGTGGCTACAGAAAATGTAGGTTTAAATATAAATATCTCGAAAACAAAAATCATGACCAATTTGGTGCCCAACCAGAACATCAGTATTGGTGGAAAAGAAATAGAACTCGTAGATAGATATAAATACCTGGACATGAATTAGATTGCAGAGATAACCAGACTCATGAACTGAAGAGAAGAGTCGGCCTTGGGTGGGCAGCATTTGGAAAACTGAGAGAAACTTTTAAAAGTGAGCTGCCCACATGCCTAAAGAGAAAGGTATTTGATCAGTGCGTCCTCCCAGTCTTGACGTACGGAGCAGAAACACTTACCTTAACAAAAGCAGCAGCTACCAAACTGAGAGTCACGCAGAGAAGAATGGAGCAGTCCATGTTAGGAATAACTCTCCGAGACAGAATAACAAACGAAGACATCAGGAGAAGAACCGGAGTGACTGACATCATCGAGAAGATAGCCAGACTAAAATGGAGATGGGCAGGACACATAGCCAGAATGACAGATGGGCGATGGACAAAGAGGTTATTGGAATGGAGGCCAAGGGAAGACAAGAGAAGCGTCGGTCGACCACCTACAAGATGGACTGACGATTTAAGAAGACTCAATAAAAACTGGATAAGAGCGGCGCAAGATAGACGGGGTTGGAAACATGAGGAAGAGGCCTATGTTCAGCAGTGGACTCTTGAGGCTGGATGATGATGAACCATAAGTGATAGAGGGCTCATTTTAAAACAAATACTCTCGTCTTGTCAAGTACTTTTTATATGAAAAGTTTTACGTAATGCGCTTCATGGCAACATCCATAAAAAAGACAAATAAACCGTTTTCTCGTAAAATGTCGATCGGAATGCATGAGAGGTGGTGGTGGGAGACATTCACTTGAAATGTGAATCGGCGAGGTCAAAATCATAGCGCGCGCTAAAAATTGCATTATCTCGGCTTCTTGTTAACCAATTTTGCTCTTTTTTTTAATCGATGTCTCGGACGACAAGGATTTCAAATACCATATTTTCAAATACCATTTTTAATTGCAAATTGGGAAATTTGCAATAAACAATTGTATATTAAACAAGTAATTGCATTTTTTCTTCATGCTTTTTTTTGAGCTTGCAAATTATACATTGAAGTAAATTGTTACTTTTAGTAAACAAATATGTATTTATAAATTATTAATAAATAATTTGAATTGTTAAAACAAAGGCGAACCGAAAATTTTTTTTTGTAACAATTTATTTGTAACAAATAATTTAGCTCAAGTTGACGGCTCTTAGCTGGTATATCTTTTCCACGTTGATATTTCATTAAAACGACGTCATAGATAACTCTGGGAATGGGAGTATTGTCTATGGTTACTAGCGGACAATTACTTCTTCTTGTTGTAAATGTTACATGAGCTGAGTTAACTTAAAATTATTTTAGCTGCTTTAGATTGCCTATATTTCAGATATGTCTTCAATTTTATCCTACAGCTGTAGAATTTTTAATATTTCTTATAATTTAAATAAACAGTTACCACTCAAAGGGTTTTAAGTGAACGCACCAACCTCTAGAACAACCACCCTAAATCTGTTGTTGGATTCTTCACATCGGAGTTAATAGAGATTTCGTACCAATTACGTTCTCACATTCCCCCATTCAATTCGGAAAATGTCGGATGCAACGGAAATAGATTTGTGGAATATTTTTACAAATATCAATTATAATCCTGAAATTAATTGACCAAATGTCACTCGAAATGATGTTCGTGTAATCACAAAAATAAACTACTTCATGCATTGAATTACATTGCCATTTGTTCGGGATTACGACCCTAATCAATAATGTCCGATGCACTTCCACGTTTCCCGTTAGAATATACATGTATATATCATTATATTGTTTATAATATATATATATATATATATTATATATATATATATATACATATATATATATATATATATATATTATATAATATATATATATATATAATATATATAGTTTGAGTTTAGTTCTTGAACCTTAATATATATTTTTTAGTGGATTTTCTTGGGCTTAGGTTCATAAAAAAAATTAATTTGATACTACTAAGGCATTTTTATATATTTTTTCGACGTTTCGGCAGGAAATCCATGCTTTTTTCAAGAAGTAATATTGACAACCGTGTCAGTCATAGCTTTCGTGGAGGAGGAGCTCTGAACTGAGTAGGGGTTCTTCTGTACTTCACGGAAGACAGACTGGGCGGGGGATGTCCTCAACCTCGACACGGCACGTCCCATATGGCTGATAGGGAAAGTTCCTGCAGATATGCAGGACAGGTACGAATAAGGCATTGCCAAATAAGTACCCGCGGATCAACTGAGGATATGACATTAGGCAGCAGTAATGTCATTACTGGATTAAGGCTATGGGAAGTAAAAATTCTGTAGGCTTAATTCCAGATACTCACAGGCGTTACTCACATTATGAGTTAAGCGGCTGTGATACTGCGACAACAGCAGCGTCTGACCCAGAGTGGGCGGCTGCAAACAGCGTCTGTTCCCAGAGTGGGCGGCTGAAACACACTTACCAACCCGTCTGGCCAGCGTGGTGAGTTCACGGCCAATCTACCCCCCTCTTATGACAGATACACGTAAGAATTGGCCCTCAGTCCCCAGCAGCTCCGGAGTCACCTTCCAAGGCAATGGTAGGATCGAGGAAAGAGCAGAGGGTGCTAAAAATCCCTGGGTTTTAGAAGATTGCCAGAAAAAACGAAAACAAGCAACGAAACTGGATATTGCGACTTATAATGTCAGATCACTGATGAGAGACGAAAAGCTAGCCGAACTGGAAGAAGAAGTAAAAAAGATGAAATGGGATATATTAGGATTAAGTGAGATAAAAAGAAAAGGGGAAGCCTGTATGAAGTTGGAATCCGGGAATGTACTATACTATAAAGGAACTGAAGAAGAATCATTAGCTGGTGTCGGTTTTCTTATTTCTAATCAGCATGTCCATAAGATTAGACAATATATTGGAATTTCAGAAAGGATTGCGGCTCTAATAATGGACATAAATAAAAATATAAGTTTAAAGATCATACAAATTTACGCCCCTACATCATCACATACGGATGAAGAAGTGGATATATTCTACGAATCATTGACACAAACAGTGAACAAATACAAAAGCACCTACACAATCATTATAGGCGACTTCAATGCCAAATTAGGGAGAAAACTAGAAGAATCAGAAAATAAAATCGGCAACTTTGGATATGGAACACGAAACGAAAGAGGAGAAACATTAATGAATTATATGGAAACGAACGGTCTATATGCGATGAATACCTTTTTCAATAAAAAACCACAGAGAAAATGGACGTGGGTCGCGCCCAATGGTTTAACAAAAAATGAGATTGATTACATCCTATCCAAAGAAAAGAGCATAGTACAAGACGTTACGGTCATAAACATGATTTCCGTAGGAAGTGATCACAGAATTGTTAGAGCCAAAATCAAAATTAACTCCACAACAGACAGACAAAAATTTAAACCATCTAAAAAAGAGATAGATACAGAACTTCTTAAAGAACGCAAAGAACAATACATAAACCAGCTAAAAAGAAGTGACATATCACAGCTAAAGGGTCTGCAACTAGACGAATTAAACGATAAAATAACAACAGAACTACTAGAAGCAGGCCTGAAGATTGCTAATAAACAAAAGCGAAAACAACAAAAAATTAGCGCTAAATCACAAGATATGCTAAAAAAACGACGACAACTACTGAACGATAACAAAAGAAATACAGTGGAGTATACCGAACTGAATAAAACCATAAGAAAACAGATAAAGGAAGATTTAAAGAAATACCAAGAAGACCGCATTAAGAAAATCATAGAGAAGAACAAAAGTTTAAAAACAATGAAGACAAATATAGGAAAAAGAAAACTAATCATGCTTAAAGCTGAGAACAATGAAGAAAGAGATCTAGGAGAAATAGTAAAAATCACAGAAAGATATTACACAGACCTATACAGTTCTAAAAATGACCCACCACTATCATCTAAACAGAATCTCACGAGGAAAATACAAAATGTTGGCTCAGAGGTATTACCAGAAATAACTGAAGATGAAATCGAAAAATCCATAAACGACATGAAAAGAAATAAAGCGGCCGGTGAGGACAAAATACTGGCGGAACTGCTAAAAGAAGGAGGAGACACGATAAAAAAAATGCTAAAAATACTGTTCAACAAATGTCTGTTTGAAGGTAAAATACCCAAACAATGGAGAAATGCCAACACAATCTTAATACATAAGAAAGGAGACCGAACAGACCTAAACAACTACCGTCCTATTTCCCTTTTGTCACAACTATATAAAACCTTCACAAGAATAATAAACAACCGACTAACCTATAAACTTGATAACTACCAACCAGTGGAACAGGCCGGATTCAGAAAAGGATACAGCACAATCGACCATCTACATACGCTTAAAATCTTAATTGAGAAAACCAATGAATACAACCTTCCGCTGTACTTAGCATTCGTAGATTATGAAAAGGCTTTCGACAGCATTGAACACTGGGCGGTTGAAGAAGCTCTGGTCAATAGTAGAATAGATTCAAGATACCGACAATTGATACATGATATTTACCAAAACGCAACCATGACCGTAATTCTGGACGACAAATTAATAACGGATAATATAAAAGTTAAACGAGGAGTCCGACAAGGCGATATAATTTCACCTAAACTGTTTACCTTGACCCTCGAAGACATAATAAAATCAACAGATTGGGAAAACAGAGGAATATGTATTAACGGAAAATACCTAAATCACCTTAGATATGCGGATGACATACTCCTGATCTCCTCGGAACGACAAGAACTGGAATTAATGCTGAATGAACTTCATGAAAAATCACTGCAAAAAGGCCTAAAAATTAACTTCAACAAAACAAAAGTAATGACAAACACGGAAGACCAAGAGGCAATAAAAATAAAAACAGAAAAAATAGAACAGGTAAATGAGTATATCTATCTAGGACAAGCAATCAGAGCTAATAGAGAAAATCAAACAGCCGAAATATCGAGACGAGTAAGAATGGGATGGGCAGCGTTCGGCAAACTTTCTTACGTTCTAAAAAATCAAACAATCCCTCTATACTTACGAAGCAAGGTATATAACTCCTGTATCATACCGGTGCTCACCTACGGAGCACAGACATGGACATTTACACAGGCCAATTTGGATAGGATAAGGAAGGCACAAAGAGCGATGGAGAGACAAATGTTGGGTGTATCACTTAGAGATAGAAAACGTAACCAGTGGATCAGAACCAGAACAAAGACAGTAGACGCGATAGAACAAGCAGCAAAACTGAAATGGAAATGGGCTGGACACAATGAACGTCTCCAAGACGGACGATGGAACAATGCCATCGGAAAGTGGCGTCCATACAATGCAAAGAGATCAAGAGGCAGACCACAGATGAGGTGGAAAGATGACATCAGGAAACAAGGAGGTCCCACATGGCAGAGAACAGCTCAAGATAGGGAAAGATGGAGAGAACTGGGGGAGACCTATATCCAACAATGGAAGGATAGAGAATAGGTTCAAAAAAAAAAAAAATATTTACAAGCATGTAAAATTTCGGTACTAACAAGTAGACGTCACAATTAAAATAATATTAAAAACATAGGACATACCCACTAAGTCACTACAAGTAAAAAGCAAACTTTTTTTATGATATGATGTATATTATTAAAAGATATCATTTATAACTATAATATGTAAATATTAAAGTTGCTTATCATTTCATACATCAATTGTCATTTATTAGAACCGAAGATATTGCTACTTTTATAAATTTGAATTTAGGAATTCAATTATTGAAGTAGTAAAATCGCTTCGCTTTTAAACTCTTTTTTTTTAAGCAACATGGACGGCTCATTTGACATGAAAGCACGGGTGAATTTTTGAAAATAGGGCTAACTCGGGTTTTAAGGGTCGTATGACAATATTTTTTTTTAATTCGTGTAAAAATGCCAACATGGCGAATAAATAAATAACTTCGTACACGTTATTGCGTCTGAGTTATTTTAATTGTTTATAAGTTTAAAATCACAATATGTACCTTCTACTAACTAACATATACTTTTTAATCGTTCAATGATTTAATTTCAAAAAGTAGCCTTTTTCTTCAATTTGGTGCTTTCAGTATTTATGTAGACCAATATTTACGCATAATAACGTTGTAGATAAATGCTTTTTGGGTTAAACAATTTCAATTTTGCAATAACTATTAAGTGAACTTCTTGAAATTTTTAAAGCAGAATATTTGTAATATTGTCCTTCTTCTCAAGCGAAATAAAAGTTTTTTGTGCATTTATAGAAAAGTTATTAATAATTTTCAAAAAATCGACGTTTGAAGTTATTTTTGCAATAATTCAGCAACAATATAACAAAAATAACTTAACAAACCCTCATTTCAAAGGATTTTCTATGCTTTTTCAGCTTGTTTATTACATATTGTTATCATCAAATTTATCAATAAAATCGATAGACACCTGTATCAACTAGTGTCATGAGAACACTCGTTAATTCGCATGGTCTTTATTTCATTATTGAATAATTGAAGTCGACAACTACTTGCATTAAATGAAATTCCGAATAGCACCGATTATAAAATTGTCCAAGCCATAGATTTAATATTCTAAATTATTAATAATAACATCTCACCGTGATATAAAACAAAATTCCGATAAACACATTATGTCAAAAACAGCGTCACAAGACAGAAAATCAAGTGTTTTAGACGTTAGCTTAAATAGAATACGTGCTATATAAAAAATGTCATAGTAGTTGCCGTGCTGCTTATTTTCTATTAAGTGTTAATTAGTTTTCTTCAACTAAGAGCACAAGTTACCCCTATCCATAGTCATCCATAATCTCCTAAGAAGCACGATCAGAAGTAATCAGCGATTATAAGTGTCAGCAGCTCCAAATAGGCGACAATAGATGTCTGCTAGGGCGGTTTGAGGTGTTGCTGCGACGGTTCTCACTTAAGGCGATTAGGGGCATATAAACATGAAAATGAGTGTCATTGGCGATGAGAGATGGGACTATTCAAAAACCAATCTGCGCGCATCATATTACTAACCACTAATGGCAGTGAGGGCTCGCATTGGGAACTGGAAAATTAAAATACCCAAAGTAATTGATTAATAAAGTATATTCCATATATATATATATATATATATATATATATATAATATATATATATATATATATATATTATATATATATATATATATATTACGTCAAAATATTTAATTGTTATCCGCAAACGTTAATGCTTCTGATTTTGTGCACCTCTTCCTATTTATCTTATCTCTTCTGTTTCCTTCGTTATTTTAATTGTTTTTGAGGCTTTAATATATATTTTGTTATCAGTTCAGTATATTGGTAGTCTACTATGCCCATATTTATTGAGCTTTTAACTGCCCAGTGCTCTACACTATGAAAATTTTTCATGAAGTGGATAGATGCTACAAAAAGTAATTTGGAAATGTGGTTAATATTTGTTAGCTTTGTCAATTAGCATTGTTATTTATATTTATCGAATCTTGTTAAAATTGTATTGGCTATGGGTAGTGGGTAGGAACTCCTTGGATTTCCTTGGACAGTCCTATCAGGGAAAATGAATCAGTCCCTGCCCTCCACAGATTCCAGGTGGTCCCTGACCCGGGGAACTAGTACTTGTTTAGGGTCCCTTGTTCAGGGTTACGGATGAAGACCACAACGGCGGAGAAGGATACCTTCGGTACGACGAGAATGGCGGAAGTGGCGACCCCAGATTTTAGGGCTAGTATAAAGTCAATGTTGACCTGAACGATCGCCGGTATAAGCGATTCCACTCACCTTGCTAACGGTCTCTGGATAGAGGCGGATGAGCATACGTGAGACAGGGCACTCTTTTGTCCTTAGGTGGGAAACTGTCTCTAAAAGGCGGATAAACAAAGGATGTCAAAAGGATCTACTTCAACATTGGAGAAACTGCACACAACAACTATACCCACTATTCTTCTTCTTCCTTGTCTCCTCTTTCTGTAGACCTTTCCCTGTTAATATAGGTTGCAGCAGATTGATAGTATTATATATATATTATATATATATATAATAATATATATATATATATATATATATATATATGATCGTTTCGCTAATAATTGCGACCATTCCGAAAGATCAGCTTATTGAGCCAGCTCCTAAAACTCGTCTTAAAGATAATTCATACAAGAATATACAACAGATGTGAAAGAGACATTAGCCCCACTGAGTTTCGGTTTCAGACAAGGATTTGGTACAAGAGAAGCACTTTATAGCTTAAACTGTTCTACTTCAGTAATCCAGAGATTGGCAAAAGATGTCTTCCTATGCTTTATAGATTACCAGAAAGCCTTCGATTGTGTTAATCATTCAGAATTAGTAAGATTGCTCCAGGACCGTTCGATAGATGAGAATGACCTTAAAATCATAAAGAACCTTTATATGAATCAAGTGGCATGTGTGAGAGTAGGACTGGAATCCTATATCATATTCTCAATCGAAAAAGGTGGTATGACAGGATTGTGTTCTGTCACCCCTCCTTTTTATCTCAACTCTGAAACAATTTTTCGATAGAGCCCTTAGTTACACTGAAGATGGAATCAAAATCAACCGCTATGCTGATGATACAGTCATAATAGCTGATAGCCAAGAAGCGCTACAAGGACTAATAGATAGAATAAACACGGATAGAAGGAGAACGGTTAATTAATATGTAACACTAGCTAAAGACAAAGGTTTTACTTGAACACGAATAAAAAACCTGATATATATATATATATATATATATATATTATATAATATATATATACCTAATGGTTTTGGACAATTTGAAACTAATAAAGGTTGTTTTTAGGTTGAAATAAAATAAATTCATAACATTTTGATTAAAAAGAATATTGTATTTATAGTTTCAATAAAAAAATACTACAACTATTCGAATTTCTTCGCAAGGGGTGGTTTTTATAAGGGTAGAAATAATGTGGTAAAAAATTGAAATAGTAAAGAAATCTAAATTTAATGTCACTGTATTCTAATTCCAAATTGCTTGAATTTACAATTAAATGATTATTTCTAATAGGGGTCGTTGTCACCCCTAAGAAATAAGTAACCAACGGCACAAGTCCAATTTTGAAGTAAAGGTAAGTATAATTTAAATCTAAATTTCCATGCAAATCAGTAGAGACAAGGTATTCAATGGCATTGTTTTAATTATAACTAATCTAGGGGTGAGGCTTAGGGGTTAAACTATGATAAAATCTTAAATTATGTTGTTTAATGTTATTCGACACTTATTACTTCATTAAAAGATGATTTTAATTAATTACCCTCTTTAATTTACAATTATACGACTTTTTTAATAGTTAAAAAATAAAAAGCAATCAACGACATAAGTCCAAAAGTGACATGAAGGGTAAGTAGAACCTAAATTCAAATTTTCATGTAGTTCGGTGGTAATACGAAAAAACACAGAGTATCGCAGTATTTTAACATTAATTTACTTGGCCTGCCAGGAGATAGTATTGTAAAACAAACAATTCAAAGAAAAATGTATTTATTTTATTTTAAAAATAAGACAAATACGTAAACATTTAGCAGACATTAATATATAGTGACTACACTTTGCCAAACATATCAAAATAAAAATTGTGATAAATTTTGCAAAATTTTTGCATAAATTATTTTATTATACATTCATCAATTGGATAACTGGTTTTGTAGATTTTTGTTCCAGATATTGATTTAAGCGACTTGGTTAATGTTGTTGTAGAAAATTGGATAGATCAAGTCATTTATGTTTGTTTATAACTTTTGTTTGGTTGTACGGAGATGATCATTGTCGTAGCTTTAGAAAAATAACTCGGTGGGTCAGTTTTCTATATATACAGCAATCTCTTCTGGCTTGTGGTATTTTTTAAAAATAGGATGTAACTCTTGGTGATTCACCCTTTCTGAATACAACCAAATATAATAATTTGGGATATTTATTTAACCTTTTATTCAGTATGAATACTTCATGAAGTATTTTTTTTGTTTCATTGTACTTTTTTTGTTTGTAGTTTGTAGATCAAAATAAATAACGTATGTTTATTGAAATTGTTTATATTTGTCATCTTCAAATGTCACGCAGTAAATTCAGACTTGAAATCTGTATAAATAAGGGGTCAATTGACTATCATTTATGTAATAAATTTTTTCCTTAAAAACCAACGTTGGGATGTTTCGTGACGTTCTTATCGTCTAAATATCAACTGGCCTATTTATGATGGCTCGTTTCAAACAAACTCTACAGTATAAACCCTGCAAAGCTTTTTTAGTAAACACAACCCTTAAAGACGACACCACTGTAATAAATGACAATTGGGCTCACGCGCATTGTTATCTCCTCCTTTGTGGCCTACAACAATTTGATCCCGGACTAAAGCAGGCAACATAAAATTGCCATGGTCAATTAGGAAGTACACTGTGGATTGGTTTTGACAGTTGTACAACGGAAGATGTCAGACGGTAGCCTTAAATTTTATATTTAATCATTTACAGACATGATTTGCGAGGGCTCAAATAAAAAGAATTATTAGAACGGATTTTATGTTTTATAGCGTTAGGAGTGGATTAACATATTGTTTAAAAGAGATTAATTTTTCGTTTTAATGAGAATTCGGCATCAATAGGGGAAGTATGCCTATGATGGCATACCTAACTTCACCTCTCGTTTTTTTTTATTAAAATACATGATCATATTTGTTACAATTTTTTTCTAGTTCAGTATGAATGTACCAATTAAGCTGGACATATAAAGGTCAAAGGGAATGTGGATTTTTATATTAAAAAATTGAAATATCAGAAATGTCAAGTGTGCCATAATAGGCACATTCCTTGCCTATGATGGCATGGCTGCACAGTATATAAATAGAAAAAAATATGTTTTAGTGAAATTTTCGCATTTTATTCAAAGAGACCAATAATACAACTAATAAAAAAGTAACACAAATTAAAACAATTAAGAACATAAATCACAATAAAATTTCTTACATTTTTATCGACCCCAGCGCATTCAGAGTGACACCAGGATTGGCACTCCCTGACATTTAATCCAGCATTCTTTCGACTTTGAGAGGAATACAGGCCATTACAATACAAGCAAGCGACGTCGGAATCATCATCTTCAAAATTTTCGTTATCGCTCGCGGATTCCTGTTCCTTTCTCATCATTTCTCTCTATCCCTTCTTTTGCCATTCGGTATAATGCTCGTTTTTCAGGAAAAGTGTCATCCACAGATTTCCGTTCTAATCCACTGTTGTACGTAGCTTTTCCTTTAGGTTCTATCTTCTGTTTTATTTGTCGTTTAACTTTGTTTGCCAGTTTTCTTCGTTCTACATTTTCTTTTTCAACAACCTTATCTTTCAATTCTTGAATTTCAGGGGTTGAATTTATTACCCTGTTTTTCCACGCTTCTTTTGTTTTTTTGTGTTTGACTGCGAAACACTTGGAATGGGTGATAAATCTTGGATTGTTATGTGAAGAGTACCGTGAGTATTTCTAGAAAGGACCCGTTGGCAGTCTTTAGGTGGGTCATTTTGTCCACTTTCTAGGTTTTCTTCTTAGATTATAATCTGGATTGTTTAGATGGTTGTTTTTGAGTTCAACGACGCAGGCGGAGGAATTCCACCTCACACATAGACAGGTCACCTCCGAGGAATCTCTCCTCTACCACTCGTTAAATATTTTCCAGGTAGGAACGTGCCGGGACAACAGGTATTTACGAGCCCAGCTCATTCAACCTCACCTGCTCTTGTGGGTGAGGTGAAGAGATGTTAATAATTCAGTGGGTTCAAAGTATTACCAATGCCGAGGTAACTACGACGTCTAAAATAGGAGTTAGAAATTATAAACAGCAAAAAAGAAGAAAACTAGAGTATTTGGGCCACATAACCAGAGAAGAAAAATATGAGCTGCTGAGAATTTATTATGCAAGTAAGGATCCAAGGAAGAAGAAGCATAGGGAAGACGCATCTCCTGGCTGAGGACCTTAAAAAACAGGAACAAATATCGCTGGTATACAGAAAATTTTAGATTTCCGAATGTGTTCACATTCAGGTCCGCTTAAGAAAGCGGAGCTCTATTACAAAACAGCTTTTTGGCGAAGAATTTAAAACATGTTTAGCTTAAAAAAGAAGAAACGCTACAATTTCTTAATGTCTTGCCATAAGTCCGAACAAAAGAAAAACCATCTTTAACAAAATACAAGGATTTAATATTATTATTACCGTTTTTATCAAGTGAATGTCATGCCTTTTATAAGTCTCTGCCTGAAGCGAGCATTTTCCAATTTTTCAGATGTGGAATGAATGGTTAATAAATGAACTAATGATTAAATTTCTTTTATTTCAAAAGCGGAAAACACTTCAAAAGATGTTTAATTACCATAACATATTACAATAGTATCAGAAGCTATAACATTATGTCATGAACCTATGTAAATTAGATGTAAACAACACTTCTTCTTCTTCTTTTGGCATCATAACCCTGGATGGGTCTTTGCCTGTCTGGCTATGTCCTTCCATTCAGATCTCTCTTGTGCCCTTCTTCTCCATTGTCTTATGTTCATTGTTTTCAGGTCGTCTTCCACGTCATCCAACCATCTCGTTCTGGGCCTTCCTTTTTTTCGCCTTCCTATGGGCTTCCATTGTAACATTTTCTTTGTTGTTTTTGCATCGTTTTGTCTCTGCACATGTCCCAGCCATGACAGTCTTTGACTTTTCACAAATCTTACAATGTCATAACCTTCATTTAACTCATTAACCTCGTCGTTTCTCCTGATTCTCCATGTGCCATCTTCCTCTTGTACCGGGCCATATACTTTCCTCAGTATTTTTCTCTCGAATGTCCTGAGTTGGGCTTCATCTTTTTTCGTCATTACCCAAGTTTCACATCCATAGGTTACTACGGGTCTAATCAGTGTTCTGTAGATAGTCATTTTGGTTCTTTTGTCTAATAATTTCGATGTCATCAATCTTTTATTAGCATAGTATGTACGATTCCCGCTGGAAATACGTGCATTAATTTCGCTACTTACGGAGTTCTTCTGATTGATTTCTGTGCCGAGATATGTAAAGGCATCCACTCGTTCGATAGTATAGTTGTCTATTGTGATATTATTTTCATTGTCAGTTATTCTTTTGACTGTCATATACTTCGTTTTTGCTTCGTTTATTTTGAGACCTCTTTTTCTTGCTTCAGGATCAATTTGTTTGAACACTTCCATTAGTCGTGGCTTATTCCTACTAATGATGGCTACATCGTCTGCATATGCAGTAATTTGTACTGATTTGGTGTTTATATGGCCGGTTATATTGGTTTTTCTGATGACTGCCTCAAGAACTAGGTTGAATAGCATGGTTGATAGGGCATCTCCCTGTCTTACTCCCATGTTGATGTTAAACAGGGGAGTCAGTTCTCCATCTACTCTGACTGCGGCTTTTGAACCCTGCAACGTCATTTTTATGAGGCTGATGTATTTCTTAGGTATACCTAGATTACAAAGGTCTTCCAGCATTCTGTCTCTTTTCACACTATCAAAAGCTTGTTTAAAGTCTATATACATATTATATAGGTCTATGTCGTATTCATAAGCTTTTTCTTGTATCGTTCTTAGTATGAATATGTTATCTGTAGTGGCTCTATTTGGTCTGAATCCATTTTGATAATCACCAATTATATTTTCGGAGTATTCTAATAATCTATTGTAGATTATACCAGAAAGAATTTTGTATATTACATTTAGCAATGTAATTGGCCTATAATTCTGGCATTCCCTCTTATCTCCTTTTTTATATATTGGCTGTATGAGGCCAACTGTCCATTCCTCTGGCATTTGCTCCTTCGTCCATATTAATGTTATTAGGTAATGGATTCTTTCCCAGAGTACGGATCCTCCATGCTTTAATAATTCTGCCGAAATTCCGTCCGTTCCTGGTGCTTTATTGTTTTTTTAGTTTATTTATTATCTGAACTACTTCTTCATAACTCGGATTTTTCGATGTGCAGCTCCGCCGTACAATAT